>JAGFMF010011428.1:2867123-2881243 GCA_019455555.1 Galemys pyrenaicus | reverse complement strand
CTCTGTCTGTGGTGAATCCTCTCACCCCCCCACACCTCTGGCCTGTACCCCAGTGCTTGTATGCATAAATAAATAAATCTTAAAAAAAAAAAAAAAAGAGATACTGAGAAAAAGTTTTCTGCATTTCATTTGTAAATTTCACTTCAAAAGGGGGAAAAATAAAACTAAAAGTCTTTTATTTATTGAAAAAAACTTACAGTAATTTCTAGTTTATATTACACAGAATATTATGCATCAAGTATTAAGTGAGAAGGGTACTGTTGATAGGTTACTTGGAAGTGCAGTAAGAAATAAGATGGAGATGGAATTACATGTGCATAGATCTGCACTGTACCATATTTCTAAGAGAATATTTTGGGTACTAGTAGTCATCTGAAGGAGGAATTCAGACATGTTCTGAGCCAGGTATGGGTGTCCCCTCACAGTGTCTGGGTCCCCACAGACCTAACCGGGCAATTAAATTATGGGGTGAATCAGGAGGACTGTTAGCCCTCACGGTGGGCCTGCTTGCTGGTGGTGGAGACTTAAGGACAACTCTGGTATTGGGATCTACTATGTAGTTGCTTCCTTTGCTGTGGGTCCAGTCCTCAGATCATTAATTCTGGAACATTGTTTAGCCATTGATATATGTGCCCTTAAAAAAATCTGTTGTATGGGTTTGGAAGTTTTGGTCCACTGCCTGTGCTGGAAACCCCTGGAGTCTGGCCGGAAATATCCCACAATGAGGAGGCTCCTGAGGGACTCCCTGCTGCTTTGCTAGACTCAGCCAGAGAAGGGATTTCCCGGCTTCTCATGGGTTCTTCCTCTCCCGCCCCTTGCTGGGTTGCAGTGAGGCCTGTTCAGGAAATGGCTGGCTCTCGAGACACCGTTGGGCTGCTTCCATGTTTGGGAAGGAAGACCGGCTCCTTGGGAGGTCCTGGTGAGGTCACAGCAGCAGATCTGCCTGGTGGGCAGTGCAGAGACTGGAGGTTGGACCACTGCTGATTCTGCTGTGGGTGGGCCTTGGGGCAGTTTGCATTCCTTCAAAAACCAAACCTTTGCACTCCCAGTTACAAGTGGGCTTATCTGTCAGGGCAACCTCTTCTATGTTTCACCATAGGACGGAAACAAACAGTCCTCAAGGCAGTTGCCTTTCTAATTAGTGTCACAGCTGAGTCAAGAGAAAAATAACTTGTTGGGGATCAGAACCTGGCCCTGCTGTCCAGGGGGAGAATCAGAGTAGGCCCTGGTTGGACAGAGCATTCTTGGTGATCCTGTCAAGTCGGTCTAACACCTAGTAGGTGTCTACTGAGCACTTACCAGGCCAGGCACCAGGTCAGGCTCACCTGGGTGGTTTATTTTAATGTACTGAAATAATAAGCAAAATAAATAACCTATGAAGAATTCTAAAAGGTGATGGTGCTATGAAGAAAAATTAAAATCAAGTTGGGAGAGGAGATAAAGTCTAGAGGTGGCGAGTTTAACGGAGGGCCTGGCTGAGAATGTAACTGCATAAGTATCGCCTTGAAGGAGGCGAGGGACAATGTGGCAACGAGGGAACAGTGTTCCAGGTACAAGGAACGGCGTGTGGAGGTCACACACCTCTCTGGTAGGGAGTAGGCCTGGTGCACCTAAGGACCAACATGGAGGCTGGCGTGAAGAGATCTGACCAGAGAGACAGAAACGGTGATAGAGATGTGCAGGGTCTCCTGGGCTGGGGTCAGGAATTCGGTTTCACTTGGAGTGAGATGTGATTAAACAAACTCAAGGCCACACTAAGCAGATTCACCAACCTTCTTAGAAAAGCATTTGCTATGAGAATCAAAAGTCTTGGAATGTTTCTGATTTTCACCCAGTTAAATTCACTTTTAGCATCTTCCTTAAAGGAAGATTGGCAAATATTGCAAAGAGTTATATTTAAGGCTTCATTCATTCATTCACTCTTTCCATAAAATATACAGAGTTCTTATAGAAACTTTATTTATAAAGGTTAAAAAAAACTGGCAACTACCTAAAAGTCCTAAATTGGGGGCATAATTTAACATATTATTGCACATAAATTTGACAAATTGTTATTTAACCATTAAAAACTTCTTTTCAAAGATTAAATCATGAGGGCAAATGTTTAAAACATAAATGAAGAAGCACGATGGCTGCTATTTGCTAGCATCTCAATTTCTTTTTAAAAAATAGACACATACCCATGCTGTGACACAGAAGACTTGACCACACTATGTGAGTGAGAGAAGGCAGTCACAAGAGAACGCTTATTATATGATTCTCTTTGTATGAAATGTCCAGAACAGGCAACTCCATCGAGACAAAAATTAGTTAGGGGTTGCCAGGAGTTGATGGGGGTATGGGGGACTGACTGCTAATGGAACTGCTAATGGGGTTTCTTTAGGGCGTGATGAAAATATTCTGAAATTAAAGTGGCAATGGCTCCACAATTATCAGAGTACAGTAAAGACCATTGAATTATCCCTTTTCAAAGAGTAAATTTTATGATACGTGAAATATATCTCAATACATCTGTTATCAGCAACCGTTACTAGCAAAAGCCTAAGCAATTAAAGGAAGTCTAGAAAGAAACACAATAAAATATTGGATGGTAGTTTTAGGAGGTAAGTTATTCATTTTCTTTATATATTCTCCCATATTTCAGTGGTGGTGGTAAATTTGCAAAAAGACAGAAAAAGGATGCTTATGGCATGGAACAAAGCCTTCTCAAGGACCCATTGTGAATTTCAACCCTATCCCAAGAAAGAGTCTCATCAGAGAGACTGGGATGTTTGCCCTAATTTTTCATTCTCTCCTCTTTCACAGATGTTCTGCCTGGTCCCGCTTGGGGTGGATTGGACTATACGATCATTTCTGGGCAATGATTTATTAGTGAAGTTACAAGTCAGTTTCAAGTCAGTGTGACCCCCCGGAGGCTGTCTTTCTGATGAAGCAACCTTCCAATGTTCCAGACGGGGGCTGCTCTGCCAGCCTGTTTCCTAGAGCGAGGCCAACACTGAGCTATGCCCAGAAGGCCAGTGCTGAGCATGTGATATGAGTGGGATATAAAGCTTTGTTTTAAACCACTGAGTTCTTGGGTTTTGTGGTTGTCACAGCACAACCTAGCTGGTGCTAACTAACTTGTGCAACAATGGATCTGAGGGACTGTCACCACCATCAGTTGTCATAACTACTATCGAGAAGAGACAACGTTATAACTATATCGCTGGAGGGCATCCCATTCCTTTTCTATTTATAATGCCTTTTTGTCTATTTCGAACTTCTTCAAAGCAAAACTGGGAGACAGGAGAATCAGAGAGTTTCCTCGTTTCACAGATAAGTGATTCATCCATGTTTCCCACACCCACTTTGTGCTGTATTCATTCTTCCAAATCTCTGCTCAGAGCCATGATCCTGCTGACCCCTCAGTCTGGTCCCAAAAAATTCAATCGCTGGACTGAGCAGGCTACAGGAGAGCTTATTTGTGCACGTTTCCCCTTAAAGCAAACCAGAGGCTCCACTATAAAGGGAAAATCAATGAACAGCTATGAAGAATCCGGTAGAAATGAACAAGAGAATGGTTCTATAAGACAACTACCCTCTTCCACTGCTCCATGGTGGCCTTGAGCTTAGAAAAGTGGAATTAAAATATTCTGAAATTAAAGTGGCAATGGCTCCACAATTATCAGAGTACAGTAAAGACCACTGAATTACCCCTTTTCGAAGAGTAAATTTTATGATACATGAAATATATCTCAATACATGTGTTATCAGCAACCGTTACTAGCAAAAGTTATTAGACAGTGATTCTCATGGGGACGGTGAGGAAGGAGGTCAAAAAGTCTCCCAGCTGAAGAATTTCAAGCTGAGCTTCACCCGTTCCTAGAGGAGCAGAGCCCATGACATGAGACTGGCTACGTGGGAAGAAGCCAGGAGAAGGGCAGGGTGTTAGCCTCACATGGTGGCTGTCCTAAGGGCCTCCTTGCACCTTGTCTCTAGAGTTCTAATTCTTTGTGTTCCAAAATGAAAATGCCTTCTATTTTTTTTTCTGATTTATAAAAATAATGCTTACTGCAAAAAAAAAAAAGCTTTTAAATTATTAACTACTGTATAAAGTAGAAAGTGAAAAGAACCCTATACTCCAAGGATAACCACTGTTGACAGCTCAGTGCCTCTCTTTGTGGACTTTTGTTCTATGCATATATCTCTTGGATAGTCTAAGATAGCTGTCCATAAGATAGTGATCTATCTACACCATTAACTACCTACCTATTTATCCATCTATCTTCTGCCTATACAGTTTATACAGATGAATCTTTCTCTCTATAAAATCCATCTGCTCTTTGATTGTTCCAGACAACTAACTCTACTTCTATTGTTCTACCCACTACTCCCACCACAGTTATCTGCTTTTTGTGTCTGAATCATTGTATGCCAGGATATCTCGGGATACTTTTTAAAAATCTAAGTAAAACAGGAGGGTCTCATTTTACCTTTGGAGCTGCTCCAATCCCTGAAGCCTCACATGGGAATTCTGTAAGTTAACTTTAGCTGAATAACAAATAGCCTCAAAGCATAGCAGCTTCAAACAGTAGATTTAGCTATATGAGTTTGTGGGTGAATTGGGTGGTTTTGCTTGTCTATGTCAGGCACAGCTGATCCTGGTTAGACTCACTGAACCTGGCGTCAGCTGATGTGTTGGCTGGTCCAGGATGGCTTCTGTCTTGTGTCTGGAGTTGGCCGGCTGTTGACTGAGGCAGTGGAGAGCCTGGGGTCACACATCTCATACTCCAGCAAGCTGGCCCAGGCTGGTTCATGTTTACCCTCCGTCTTGGGGTAATGGGAGGCAGTCTCTTGGCCTTGCTGCCTCCAGCCCACCCCATATCTCACTTCTTTGGGTCAGTTCGGTTTGCCTTTCCCCTCTTATTTCCTTCTCTCCTTCCCTCCACCCCCAATCCATGCCCCCCTTCTTTCCTTCCTCTTCCCATCCTCAGCTATTCCTGACTTCTCCCTTTAAACACCAAGCTCAAATGTCACATTTGTCCTCCTAGGACTTCCCTGACCACTCACACCCATACCCATCTCTCCTTTTAAAAATAACAATACGCAGAGCTGTACATGTTTTTCAATGCATGAAGTTCTTTCCAGGGGGCAAGAATTTTATTCTTTCTGATGCTTGAGAAGATAATATGATCACTGTTTACAGATGGGTAGGAGGTAAGAAGGTGTCTTTCCAAAGGTCACAGCTTTACAGCTGGTGGGAAAGGGTAGATTCCACTTTCAAAATCAGACAAGGGCCTCCCTGGTGGCACAGCAAGTTAAGCTCCGCACTGTGAAGCATCCGTGGCACAGCAGTGCGAGTTCGATCCCCAGCCAGGGAGGGGATCCACATGGCACAGCAGACCTCCCCTGCCTCACCTACTGCTCCCTTCAGCAGTGTATTTCAGTTGATCTGCCTGTTCTGCTCCCACTCTGTCTCTGGTGAACCCTCTCACCTCCCTGGACTCTGGCCTGTACCCCAGCTCTTGTGTGCATAAATAAATCAATCTAAAAAAAAAATCAGGCGATTTGCAACCTTTCCGGTGATAGAAGCTACCAGTCCCCACTCATGTGAAGCCCTTGCCACTCAGCACCTGCACTGGCCGGACCGCCAGCCACCTGTCCCTGCATTTCTTTGCTTGATGGCTTTTTGGTGAGGTTCATTTTCCCCATGTGGCTTGCACAAGAGTTGAGGGATTAACTCTCTTTGGGAGCAGCCAGCAGAAAATGACTGATAAGAGTGGTGTTTAGGTGCCCCAGGGGAGCTAAATGAGGTCCTACTAGCTCCTAGATCCAGTAGGGTGGAGCTCCAGGTGCCCACAGTGATAGCGGTGATGGCTCCCCTTTATGGGGCTTCCCCCTTCTGGCCACCGTCCCCACTGCCCTGCCTGCATTTCCTGGTGCACCTCCTAAATACACTACATCCACTTGGACCTTGTCTCAGCGTTTTCTTCTGGCATGGCTCAAGCTAAAATACATCTCACTATACCTTGGCCCTTTTGCCCTCCCTTCTCCCAATCATCTGTTTCTTGAAGCCAGAGAAACTCCGATTTATATTCCTGGCCTCTCCCATTGCACCGCTAAGAACTGTAGGCAATCCATAAATACGAACCAAATCATTCACTGGCTCAGGGGTATCTCCAGACAACAGTTGTCAGGCCAAGTATCAACATCCCACCCCTTTTCCTTACAGACCGCTCAGCTTTGACTTAGCGTGACACTGCTAAGTGTTCTAGGCCACCAGCCCTTCCGCAAATCACTGAAACAACTGCCCTGCCAAAGTGGAGGGTGAACCCCCGCCTGGGCTGAGAACATAGCACAAGCCTGCTCCCTTGGAGTGTCCTTGAAAATACTTCAGTGGGCTAATGACCTAGTCAAAATCAGAAATAAGCTGATTTTCATCAGTTGTCCTTTCTTACCCACTCATCAGAGTGTGCGTCGTCCCTGAGAGTCCTACAGCGTCCAGTACTGACACGTTGGGACAGAGCTGAACCAGACTGATAAGCTGATAGCTGGGCTCCCTTCCAGCCCACAGCTGTGACTTCTCCCCGGAGTGTTGTGAGGTGGCAAGTGTGCAGGAAGGAGCTAAGATGGGTGGAGGAGAGCTAAGAGCAGGCACGGTGCTTCCGCTAGGCACCGTGTAGCAACCTATGGCATTTCCACTGATCCACCCTGCAGGCCCCGGTACATTCCTTCCTGCCATTCTACAGATGTGGAAACTGAGGTTTAGGGAGGTTCTGTAGCTCTCCCAGGGTGAGAAAGTGGCTGGCAAAGCAGGAATTACTTCATAACCATGTCTCCAGAAGGAATATTCTTTCCCCCAGCCTGAGCTGTTGCTCCATCTAACGATTTGGTTGATTTTTAATGCAGCACCTCTTGGCGAGGCCAGGGCATTTTAGACTAGAGGAATGCACCAATTAGATATAGCAGCGTAACGAATGATTGCAAACAGCAGTGGCTTTTAAAGAGCAACAATTCATTCTTTCTGGCATCTCTGCAAGCTGGCTAATCTGACTCACAGGGTTGGCTGATCCAGATGAGGCTCAGTTGGGCATCACTGCGTCAAACTGCCCGTGCGATTGGCCTTAGGTCCCTGCTGCAGGCTGGGTTCAGATCAGATCAGCTCCACCCTGGTCATTTCTGGGGTCAGGCTGAAGGAATAGCTCTTCTCTTGATGTTAGCAGGGGCGTGAAAGTGCAAGTGGAAATGCACAGTGAGGCTCAGAACTAGCACCCTGTCATTTCAGTCTCATCCAATTGACCCAGGCAAGTCATGTGGCTAAGCCCAAGTCAAGAGCTGAGAGTGACTCTGCTCTAGTGGGAGAGAGAGAGGGACTTTGTCACATGGCAAAGGTGAGGATACAGGGGCCGGGGGAAAGTGTAGCTAATAATCTCATGTATGAGGAAGACAAATATCAGCACAAGGGAATGGGCAACTGATAGGGAACATTCCTAGAGTCTGTGGGGAAGATATTTGGGTACAGGGGTCATTCTAACATCTCTCCAATTACATCACACAGGGAGCAGCTTCTCTTGTCTTCAATATCTGTTAGGGTCTCTCTATAGAGGCTTTTTAGTCTTGGGGTTCCATATCTTCCAGGTTCTTCTTTTTTTTTTTTTTTTTTAACTCTCTAACCCTCCTCCTACATCCTCCCAGACATCAGTTTGGCTAAAGCGATGAATTAAATCAATGTTGGAAGACTGTGTGAATGGAGTGAGGGACAGAGCTACTTCCCTTATTCCTTTACCTAGAACTGATCAGTTCTTGTCTTAGAAAATGAGTGACTTCTAAATATCATCACTATTTCAGTGGAGAAGTCCATGGCTGACCATGTAGGTGGGCGCAAGGGAAAGGCTCAGGATGGACAGAAACCAGGCTCTCAGGGGACAGAGCAGTTTAAATCTTTGGGCCAAGCAGCTGACTCGCTTGGGATTATTTCCTTCGGCAAGAGCTAGAGTAGTAGTACCAGAAAATGTTAAATAGGCTTTAATAGAAATATCCCAGTCATATTATGAGTTTAGGAAATATACCACCTGTGGGACATTCAGGGAAAATAATGGACTTAACTGATGACCGTGATCTTGGTTAAAGCTGCAACAAATATTTGCACTTCTTCTGAGTTCAGAAGAGCCCTTGCCCCTTGGATTTAGATATGACTGAGTAACTTCCCCTGGCCAATGAAACCTGAAGGGGAATGAAATGTGTCATTCTGGACAGAGGCTTTGAAAGACAGTGTGAAATTCACCACGGCACCTTCCAGCTGCTGTGATAGCTGTGGAGGCATGTATTAAGAGGGAATCCCCATCAACCTGTCTCAGACTAAACAGTTTTCCTGATAATGTGCTGGACATGGAGTGTGAGAGAGAGCTCAACCTTTGTTGCTAAATCATTAAAATGTGGGGGGGTTCTTTGTTGTAGCAGCATAATTTGACCTATTCTGTTTGATCTGATGATCCAACCTGACCAACAAAGAGATGTATCAAAATAAAAAATGCAAGGATGACCAAATTATGATTTTTAAAATAATTATACTAACAAGAACTGATGATATCTCTTAAATATACAACTAAGATTAAGTAATTGCAAGGGTTATGCTTCTGGGAAGAATGTAAAAGCCATTCACCTTGGCAAATTAAAATAAAACTAATTTTAGAAGGAAGAAGGAAGTGTTAATTTTTTCTGATTACAGCAAGAGTTCATACTATCTAACACTGAAAAATTGAGTTTAAAATAAGCCTAATCCTGCTTGCTGGTTTACATTATTCTTCAAGTGCAGAAGAAATTTAGAAATTACTACATGTATTAATGGAGAAAAATTTTAGTGACATTCAGCACTGAATTTCTCAGAAGTCAGGCAAGACTAAATTGGAGTATTTCATTGGTGGGGAATGATCCCAAGAAACTCTGATGGGGAAGTGGGAATACAAGTCAGAGAAGGGAAAGAAGCAAATGCCTGGGTGGTAAAGGGCAGGTGACCACTGTGGGCAGCTGTGTGTAAACCTACTGGGAGCTTGGGGTGACTGCCCAGGAGTAGCCCCCCCGGAGAGTGAGGAAGCTGGGCTTTTGGCCATCAACTTCCATTCACGATTGAGGTCTTTCTGAGGCATTATCTCCCTAGCATTTCCTCCCTGTGCTGTGCCAGAGCTAATCCCACTCCTGTAGTCATAGACCCCTTCAGGCAGAGGGGATTCAGCTTCTTGCTGAGCAAAGTTACTGGTGTCTACAAGAATAGTGAATGTCTAAATGATGCTAAATGGAAAAAAAAAAGTTAAATGAAAGAAGCTCTCGAAAGACTGCATACTGTGCAGATCCATTTATGACTTTCTAGAAAATTCAGAACATTAAAGACAGAAAACAGATCACTAGTTGTCAGGGTCAGGGGGAGGAAGAGGGGTGCCTACGTCAGGCATTTGGAAGTTATTCAGGGTAATGAGAATGTTCTTCATCTTGGTGGTGATGGTAGTTACAGGACCATGCATTTGTCAAGATTTATGGACACACACAGCTAAAACGGTGAGTTGTGTGCAAGCGAAACTTGAAAAACCTGACTGTGATGGTTTTTAAAATAGGACTGCATATTATGTGCTATCTCAAGAAAGTTTAATTTCCCTCCTTCCTCACTAGGAGACTCAGTGACTTGCTTCTAAAAATAGAATAAGGGAGCATGATGTTCTGTGAGTTACTGACTGGGTCATAAAAGACTGCGGCTTCCTGTTTGCTCTTGAAGCCCCTCTTGAATCAGCCTCTTTGGGGAAAGCCAGATCTCATACCATGAGCAGCCCTGCTTCTATGCTGGAATAGCTGAGGCCTTGGACCAACAGCCCTATGAGTGAGTCATCTCAGAAATGGAGCCCCAGCCCCAGCCCAGCCTTCAGGTGACGGCAACCCAATTGACAGTGCATAACCTCACTGTGACCCTGGGACAAAAATCTCAGTTAAACAACTCTCATTTCCAAACCCTCAAAAACCATCAGAGATAAAATTACTGTTCATTTTATATGACTAGATTTTGGGTTTATTTATTATGCATCAGCAGGTAATTTCCGTTTTTATATAATTATGTCCCTTCTTTTATATAAACATCTGCTGAAATATTTGGTATGATGCTCACATAAGGTGGATGAGAGTTGTTTCAGGGTGATGGGCCTGGGATTATTTTCTTATGTTTGTCCTTTTTTATAGTCTTAAACTACTTATTATAATAGGCACATATCATTAAAGGTAAAAAAAAAAAAAAATAAGGACTCCGAGTCTGAATCTTGGTACAGCACGAGCCCATTTATAGGGGCAGCAGAGGGAGGAGGTGAGGTCACAGGAAGCAGGCGCACCACTCCTTCAGACAGTTAGAGCTCTCCTTTGCCTCATACTCAGTGGCACCACAACAGCAAATGAGCCACTTCTGGAACTCGGCTTCATTCTTGTGCATCAGAAGGAACTGTCCCAATAGGATGTAGGCCTGTGGGGAGGGGGCAGGCAGGGATAGAAATGGGAAAGGACTTTGTCACATGATACATATTTCTGATGTGTTCAAGCCTCTGACCTAGTATTTCTCTCTTTGAAACTCTCTCTCTCTCTCACACACACACACACACACACACACGTTCTCCACACCACCACTATCTCAGTCTCACACAGGGGTTTCCAACACCAGACATTGATAATTGGCTATTATTTTTGAGGAAGAGAACTGTCCTGTGCATTGTAGGAAGTTTCCCAGCATTCCTGGCCTGTCCCCTCTGTGTACCAGTAACACTTTCTCCCCTGAACAGAAACCACCACAACCACCTCCAGACATTGCCAGATGTCCCCTCAGTGACAAAATCTCTCTGCTGAGAGCCACTGCATGCTGGCCTGGCCTAAGAAGGGCATATTAGCATCGATTACCACCTAGTTGCCTGAGACCTCACAGGCAACCTGAGATGAGACCCCCCAGTGCACCCCGGTCCTCACTTTCTGCATTTTCTGCAGGTAGGTGACATGTCCTGCCCCATTTGCAAAGTGACCATTAGAAAAACATGAATTCCTTTTTTTTTTTCTGTACAGAGCCCCATGGGTGAGCATAGGAGGTATAAAACATGCTAAACTTCTCGTCTTTTCCTCCTGAAGATCTCCGTGGATGAGAAACACACATGAGGAGCAATACACCATGAGTCATACTTCTCTGGCATTCTGGTTTTCTACTCGTCCTACAACTTTTCATTTATTTTTACCATTTTATCGCACCATTATGGACGAGGAGCAAGGATCCGTGGAGAAATGTACTTTCAAGACTGATGGCCGTAGATTGGCTGTCACTAATCGGGAAAGCCTGGAGATTTAAGGTGCCATCAGTGCCCATCTCTTGGGGCTATTTTGGGGGTTTTCCAGATGGGAATGAAGGCAAACCTTGTCCATGCCTCAGTTCTGGGCCCTCTCCAGAGTACCCGCTGGCATCTGTTTACTTTCAGTCAAATAAAGCAAAGCAAACTTCATCTTAACCCAAAGGAACATGTTTTGCCTTTTTTTTTTTTTTTAAGAGAAATTAAATAAAGGCTGAATCCCAGTTGTAAAATGTCCCCAAGCATTGGAGTTTGGGCTTTTTAATTTTTAGTCACGGTCCAGTTGTTGAAAAGAGAAAAAAGTCAGGATTTCATGGTCATTTTAAACTGCTACTGTAATCATCTTTTTTAAAATGCAGGGTAGTTGCTTAGAAAGAGCTCATTTTACTTTATCGGTAATCCTCACATTTTCAGTGGTGGGATTTTACTGAGATACTTTTTAATTCAACATTGAAAATAACGAATGGTTACTGGTGGGAGATTCAGCCAGTTGCTGCACGTGTGGGAGGTGCAAAGGTGAATAGAACAGGAAACACAGAGCTTTGTCTAAGGAGAGGGAACATTAGTGAGATACAGTAATAAGAAGGAGGGCACTTCTGAGCGCTTTTGATGGGCTTTAAACCCTGACAGTGTTTCAATCCATCCATGTTCACATGTACCTCGCCCCTTCTCCAGACGGAGTCACTGAAAATCTGAAAAGTTAAGACTTCTAGTTTCCTCGGCCCCATTCTTGGACATCTCAGCTGTCCACAGGTGGCCTGGCACCCATGGGGTCCCCTGACATTTCAGAGGCTTCAGTGTTGGCTTCAGCTGGTCAGCTAATTGGAGTCTCCACATTCCCCCAGGCTCAGCAGCCAGGAAGCCAGGGAATGCCTGGTAGTAGAACCAGAGGCAAACTTTCCAGGAATGCCATAGGAGGAAGGCCTGGCCTCCTGGCTGGGCTCAGGAGCCAAGTTGCAACCTGACACTCCCTTCTCCTTCTCCACTTTCTCTCTGGTCTCGTCCTGCCACTGTCCAGCTGGTGGAGAGGGACCGCTCGCCTGCTTTGCTCTGCTCCCAAGGGAAGCTGGAATCACGGGCAGGCTCCTGTTGTGGCCCTGCTCAAAGCCTGCTCTGTTTTTCTACTGACTCCAGAAAGCGAGCTCTTTGAAGATGAAGAGAAACTGCCTCTCCCCATCTTGGGCCAAAGCTTACAAAAATCTGGTGGTCTGGAGGGTGACAAAGACACACAGGAGGACTAGCAGATGTCCCCATCTTCCCACCAACCCTGACAGTGGCCTTGCAAAGCCAGGACATTCATTCCCTCCTCAGCACATGTGGCAGGAGGGTGGCTCAAGGGCAGACTCCAAGTCCAAACAGTGAGGTTTACCCCAGAGACTTGCCCCAAGCAAATCTGGACCTCCTGCCAGTCTGCTGCATCCAACTCCTTCTGAAGGGCAGCAGCTTGCATCTGCACCAGGACACGGTTTCTTGTGTGCAATGGGGCAATCGATGGACCTGTGCTCAGAGGGTCCAGTTTGGTTCCATATTCTGCTGCCCCCAGCTTAAAGTGCTAAGAACTTTGATCGGGAGCCTCGAATCTCCCTTTCTACTTGACCCCCAAGTTAGGTAGCTGGTTCTGGTCCAAGCTGATTTGGCCCAAGCCCAAAAGTTCTGATCCTCACGACGACTTCTGACCTTGTCAAACAGAGATACAAAGCCTCAGCCCTCTTGTTGTCATGAGACAATGTTCCCGCTGCCCAGCTCCAACTTCTCACAAGACTTCACTGTGTGACAGACAACTTTCTCTTTTTCTCTAGTGAGATGTTGGCACTTAAGCCTCGTTGTCACTGATAGTCCGTGACAACTTGGCAAATCTGCTGTTTCTCAGTGATTTGTAGCTTAAAACTCCAGAGTTTTAATTCAACGCAGGGCTTGTCCCTTTTCTTTCTTCTTCCCATTTCTCTGGGACATATGGCATTAAAAAAATCATTTGCCTATTTGAAATTCACTTTTAGGGCCTCCCTGGTGGCGCAGTGGGTTAAGCAACGCACTATGAAGCAAACTTCAGCCACTGCAGCCGAGTTCGATCCCTGCTGCCGGCCAGGGAGGGGACCCACATGGTGCAGCAGACCTCTCCTGCCTCGCCCGCTGCTCCCCTCAGCAGTGTACTTCTGTTGATCTGCCTGTTCTGCTCCCNGCTCTGTCTGTGGTGAATCCTCTCACCCCCCACACCTCTGGCCTGTACCCCAGTGCTTGTATGCATAAATAAATAAATCTTTAAAAAAAAAAAAAGAAATTCACTTTTAGCTGGGCATCATGTACTTATCTGGCACCCTTACACAGGGTGACCCCAAATTTATTAGATGACTCCTTGAAGGGCACAGACGCTGGGCAGTGGGATCCATTACCTTATCGCTTGCCCCCAGAACCTGCCTGACCACTTCAAGCTTCATCTCTTTCACCTTGAGTGACCTTGAGCAAGTCAGAAGGCTGTTTTGTGCCTCAGTTTCCTCATTGGTAAGATGGAAGTGAAATTGCATACCTTATAGGATTTTTGGTTGATTAAATGAAGCACATTTAAAACAGTGTCTGAGGGCCTCCCTGGTGGTGCAGTGGGTTAAGCAACGCACTATGAAGCAAACCGCAGCCACTGCAGCACGAGTTCGATCCCCGCCGCCGGCCAGGGAGGGGACCCACATGGCTCAACAGACCTCTCCTGCTGTGCCCGCTGCTCCCCTCAGCAGTGTGCTTCTGTTGATCTGCCTGTTCTGCTCCCCGCTCTCTGTGGTGAATCCTCTCACC
>JAGFMF010011428.1:2849058-2860433 GCA_019455555.1 Galemys pyrenaicus | reverse complement strand
CATTTGTATGTCCTCTTTGGTGAAGTGTCTTTTAAGTTCTTCTGCCCATTTTTTGATTGGGTCGTTTGCTTTGATTTTCTTGAGTCTTATGAGTTCTTTAAATATCTTGACATCTGTTTTAAGACAAGATGAAAGCAGAAACCAGGGAACTAGGGAAATGCTTTTTTGGGGTCCCAATCTTGCTAATTCATTTAATTTGTTCTCTGATTTCTCACTTTATCCAGATTAATCAGCTTTTCCAACCCAGAAGGACTTGTTTATCATGTCTAGAACCTTTAGATTATAGGTGACAGGCAGAGAGGACCTCTTTTTGCAAAGCTATATTTCCATCCCTCTCCACTTTCCAATGGGTCACTTCCCCCTAAATGAGAAACTTTCAGAATCATGATGAAGACTGCCTCAGGTGGCCAACGGCCTGAATATTTCCTGTCACGTCTCCAAATGTCATGTATTCTTGGTATAAGGCCTGTATATTGGGGAAATACTAGTCCAGCAAAACCAACCATGTTGCTAAACAAGCGTCATCACCTTCCTGGTTTGACATTCATGTTGCCCTCTGTATGAACTTCTCTTCACAGCCAACCCACATTTAAGGCTTGCTCATTGCAGAATCCCCTTACTCTACCAAATTCTGTGTCAGTTTGAACAGTTTGTAATGCAAGTTAATGATGCAGTTTGTGAAAATCCAGTTCAAATGGGTTTACATAGTAAGGAGGCTTTATTAACTATACCACCAAAGAGTCCAGAGTTGGATCATATGTGGTCTCTCCCAGGCTTCAGCTTGATTTCCCTGCTCTCTTTTGACTCAGTCTTCCTATAGGTATCAGTGCAATCCTCAGCTTGACTTCTTCATGGAAATAAACAGGTTGTAGAAGGGCCCGGCATGGCTTTGGCAAGTCACGCCTCCCTTCTCTCCCCTCCGAAAAGGAAAACAGAGTTTTTCTCTAGAAGCTGCCAACCAATGTCTTTTCCAATCTAGTCATCATATGCCAGGCTATAAAATATCAGACCTAAAACTATAGCTGATACACAGGCCCAACCTCTGGTTCTGAAAGGGAATCATGACCAGCTAAGAACATAGGCTGCAGGGGTGGAGATGGAGCACAAAAGCTGTGTGGTGTTATTGGAGTAATTACCCCATCCTACCATATAGAACCATGTTAGGAAAGCAACCCAGCATCTACCACATATTCTTCAATAGACCCTGAGATTCAGGAGACCCATAGCTACCTCCTAATGGTCATTGCTCTCCACCCTAGCTCCTGCTGCAGTGCCCAGTACTGTTCTGACACATGCCAGAAGTGCTGATGCAGCCATTGGTTTCAGTGCCTCCTTTTCTTAGCACCAGTTCCCTCACCTGTCCCCTTTGCTCCCAATTCTTCAGAACTTCCTATGAAGTTCAGCTATCTCTGGAAGCCTTCTTATCCCAGGGGATGTCTTGTGACATTTCAAATGAAACTAAGCTCTCCAAGATGAATACAAAGGCTCTGATTTTAGGAGTTAGAGGTCCCCCAAGGGAAGTGGTCTTACTGTTTTGGCTGATTTTGGGACGAGAAACACAAAGAAAGAGAGGTTGTTTAGGTTCCAAACTCTGCAGGTCTCAAATACTTGGATGTGTGAGCTGCTAATACATAATTATGTGGAGAGCATCCATCTCTGTCTTCAGAAGCTAAATAGGAAGATTTTTATTAATCCGAGAAAATATCTTAATGGGTGAGCTCTGGTGCATCCATCACCTTGGGGGACAATGATTGGGAATTGGTGACCAGTTCAGGTCAGATAGTCAGTAAAAGAGGAGGATTTCTGAGCAGAAAGAAGAGCCCAGAAGTGCTGGTGAGGCTCTCTAACTTTGCTGAGGGAAAATTCCATTCATTATCCACATTGGCCATCTGTTAGGTTAAACATCACTACCTATTACAAGAATAAATGGAAACTACAACATTGTTATCACTGCACCAACAGCATCAAAGACAGGCAATGATTAGTAAAACCTTGTGTGTGTTTGCTTTTCTCACACACCTGGTATCACAGGGATCCTTGAAAACTCTGGCCCATAGGAGTGATTTTTACCCCTAAGGGCCCACAATAAGGTCTTCACACAGTCATTAGGATGCCATGGCCTGCAACTGTGGTTCTCCACTGGGGGTGAATTGTCTTTCCCCTCAACATTTGTAATGTATCTGGAGACATTTTTTTTGGTTGTCTCAAGTGCAGGAGGGGAGACTGCTATTGGCTACTTATGGGTAGAGTTCAGGGTGCCACTTAGCATCCCACAATGCACATGACAGCACCACACACACACACACACACACACATGCACACACACATGAAATGTCCAATCCCAAATAACCTTAAGAGTGAAGAGAGAAACACTGAGCTACAAGTCAGAGAAAACTGTGACTTAAATGATCTTAAACAATAGATACACTTTGAATCTCATATAACCAGAGACCCACTGGTGTGGCGAACATAGGATTTTGCCAGTCATTAGCTCTGTGTTATCATGGACCATGGTAGCTGCTACCAAGGTCCCCAAATTCCTGCAGAATTGTTTGCATCCCATCCCAGCATGATAATTTCCAAATGGGGCCTCCCTGGTGGTGCAACACATTAAGCAACGCACTATGAGGCAAACCGCAGTCACTGCAGCACGAGTTCGATCCCTGCCTCCCTCTGGGGAGGGGACCCATATGGCCCAGCAGACCTCTCCTGCCTCGCCCGCTGCTCCCCTCAGCAGTGTGGTTTGGTCAGTCTGCCTATTCTGCTCCCCACTCTGTGTCTGGTGGATCCTCTCACCTCCCGCAACTCTGGCCTGTACCACAGTGCTTGTATGCATAAATAAATAAATCTTTTAAAAAAAAAAGGAAAACTTCCAAAGAAGGGAAAGGCTATTCCCATTTGGGTGTCACCAGAACCTATTCAGAGCTTCCCTCAGTTTCGTTGGGCAAAAGTAGGCAACACACCCAACTGTAAGCCAGTCACTGATCAGGGAAGTAGGGCCATGGGGACACATGGCCATGGGAGAGTGTCCTGTTCTCTAAGAGAAGGAGGGGAGGTGGGAAGGCAAGTGATTTTTAGCTGTGGGTTTTTGAAACACGGTCAGCAAGTCACAATTAGTGTTCTCAGAGTTTAACGTGGACACAGAACACCTGTGTCGTGTTGGAGGGGGGTGGTTGTTGAAAAATGCAGATTCTGATGCAGCAGGTCTGGGGCCTGAGTTGTCACGTTTCTAACTTGCTCCTAGAAGATGCCAATGATGTTGATGCACAAATCACACTGAGTAGTAAGGCATTACATGGTGCCACGTACTCTTTTTATGGTATTTTATATTTAACTGTGACAAGATACACATAGCATAAACTTTACCATCTTAACCATTTTTAGTGCACAGCTCAGTAGTGTTACATCTATTTGCATTATTATGCAATCCACCTCTAGAATTGTTCTCATTTTGCAAAACTGAAACTCCCTACCCATTCAACAACTCCCCAGCCATATCTCCCTGGAAACTACCATTCTACTTTCTGTCTCCATAAATTTAGATATCCTAATATCACATAAGTGGAATCACCCTGTATGTGTCCTTTTGTGACTGGCTTACTCTCCCCAAGATAATGTTCCCAAGGTCCCACCATGTTGTATCATATGTTGCAATTTTCTTCCCCTTTTAGGCCTGAATGATATGTGTATAGACCCCATTTATCCATCTGTTTATCGATGCTTGGATTGCTTCTGTCTTTTGGCTATTGTGAGTAATGTTGCTATGAACATGGGCATAGAAAAATATTTCTTCAAGTCCTGCTGGCAATCCTTTGGGATCTGTACCCAGAAGTGGGATTGCTAGTTTAGGTGGTAATTCTAAGTTTAGTCTTTTGAGGAGCCGCCATATCGTTATCCATAGTGGCTGCACCAATGCCGTGTGTCCTTCAACTTGACAGCACATTAGATTCAGATTGGTAGATTTTCCAGTTCCCAATGCTGGAGTCTCTCCCTCCAAAGTCTGAATTTACCAACGTGGGGTATGGCCTGGACATTAGAATTTTTTAAAACTCCGGGTGATTCGAATATGCTGCGAAGTTGGAAAGTCGTTGCTTGCTTGAGATTTGCCCCTTATCAAAGGATGAGCAGTTTTCTAGGATGACAGGATTTCAGCTAAGTGGAACTTTAACGGTGTGTTCTCTAGCATTCGTGTCGCCAGATCGTGTGTAGCCACCGATCTGCAAGCAACGTGCACAACCTCCTGGCACCAGCCCAGCACAGTCTCATTAGCCATCACTAGGAAGGGCTCACTATGACCTCTGATGGCTTTGAAGAGAAAAATTCAAAACAGGAAGACCTCAAAAACAACCTACTGCTCTTTTTTTTCTTTTCAAATTAAAAAAGGTAAATTTTACCCGGAACCCCTGATCTATAAAATAGAGCAAGCAGAATTACTCTGTTGACTTGGGAGAGAGGTGAGAGCCCCTGAGGACCCCATTCCACTCTGAAACATGGAGTTATTCCCATGGCCCCCCCATTCTTCCCCAAACCCCTCTATGATCTAGGTCAAATCCCTCACCTTCTCTCAAGAAGCCTGTGGTTCTAGAGTGAAAGTGGTCAAGACCTCACACCTAACAAAGTACGTTGGCTCATTTCCCAGAGGAGCGCCCCTCCTCAACCCCAGTGCACTTCCTGTATGGGCTTCTGGGTGGATTGTGTCATGGACACATTAAGCGCTTAGCCACCACAGAACAAAACTACTGGCAGTGCCTTAACATTGCCTCACCCTATAAAAGGTCTTGTGTTACAGGGTATTCTCTTAATGAGTCTATTTTGAACCACAAAGTTCTGTTTAGGGAAGACATATTGGCAGGAAATGGCATCATTTCTGGTTTTAGATGCCTTGAGAAGTCACCTGTTTAAATAAGGAATAAAGGAGTCAATGGAATTTAATCATGATTCCCAAAGGAATGACTTAATTGCAAAGGTCTGACATCATTTAAAGATCATTTAAAAAATCTATACAATAAGATTTTATGCGAAGGCAACCACAGATACTCCTCGATTAGATAAATGGGCAGGGGCCTGCTCTAATGCCTTACAAATGGGTAGTTGGGGTTTGGGATACAATTTCCAGTGGGGATATTATACAAGAACTCGAATAGTGATATCTATCAGCAACCTTATGTTGGCAACCTTATGTTCTGATGACATAACCTTAACATCAGCTGGAAGTGCAGTCATTGTTTCTGAAATCCATGATATGACTCAATGACTCCAAAGATAAGACAGTGATGAAGATGATGCATGAAGAGAGTTAGAATACTTCATCAGTGAAATAGTTCATCAGTGAAAATGGGAAATGTGTAATATTTTGAAATATTTTATATAACATGTTATCTGAAAGGTATCTAATTATGAAATCAAATGGCATATGTAGACTATTTTACCTATACCCCCAAGAGTTTATATGTTTAAATAGCAAAAAAAAAAAAAGTTTGGGGAACCTTTTTGCTGAGCAAAAGAAGGGTTATCTTATTTTCATGTTTGCTTTATATCTGACTATATATGGCACTACTTAGTCCAGAGAACTGAGATGCTGATAAATTTCCTATTTCACTCTCAGCACTATTTATAATTGGTAAGACATAGAAACAACCCAAATGCCCAAAAGTAGAGGACTGGACCAAGAAGATGTGGTACATATATACAATGGAATACTATTCAGCAACCAAAAATGATAAACTAGGGCCATTTATAGAAACCTGGATGGAGCTAGAAGGAATTATACTCAGTGAAACAAGTCAGAAAGCAAGAGAAAAATATCGGATTGCTTTACTCTTAGGAGGAATGTGAAAGAACAACAACTACAACAAAAAATAAAAAAGAAGAAAACAAAAAAAACAAGAGAAAGCTCAAGTAAATGGACAAGTACAACCAAAAACAAACAAACAAACTCAACAAGATCAAAAGGTTAAAAACAGACCAAAGGGAACATGGGGGTGGGGGGTGGTGGAGGAAGGAAGGGGAGGGCAAAGAAGGGGAGGAGGACATAAAGAACGCAAGGGTCTGAGGTGATGAAGACTGCCTCAGGTGGCCAACGGCCTGAATATTTCCTGTCACGTCTCCAAATGTCATGTATTCTTGGTATAAGGCCTGTATATTGGGGAAATACTAGTCCAGCAAAACCAACCATGTTGCTAAACAAGCGTCATCACCTTCCTGGTTTGACATTCATGTTGCCCTCTGTATGAACTTCTCTTCACAGCCAACCCACATTTAAGGCTTGCTCATTGCAGAATCCCCTTACTCTACCAAATTCTGTGTCAGTTTGAACAGTTTGTAATGCAAGTTAATGATGCAGTTTGTGAAAATCCAGTTCAAATGGGTTTACATAGTAAGGAGGCTTTATTAACTATACCACCAAAGAGTCCAGAGTTGGATCATATGTGGTCTCTCCCAGGCTTTAGCTTGATTTCCCTGCTCTCTTTTGACTCAGTCAAATGTGTTGTTGAGGATGCCATTTCCCACACTTCGCTTTATAAAATCTCCTACATGATAAATATTTTAGTGGTTAATGTAAAGAAAAAAATGTACCTTACAAAATGGGTAAGAATCTGCTTCTTAAAAAAGAAAAACAGAACTTAAAATCATCATACTCTCTTTTTCACTCAGTCTACTAGGAAGGTTTAAGTTATATGTGCAGAGTGTCCCTGGTGGCCTAGGGGTTAAGTCTCAGCGTTGCCACCTCCACAGCCTGAGTTTGATCCCCAGCCAGGGCGCAGCAGACCTCTCCTGGCTCATCTACTGCCCCCTCAGCAGTGTATTTCAATTAATCTGCCGGTTCTGCTCCCCACTCTGTCTCTGGTGAAGCCTCTCACTCCCCACACTTCTGGTCTTCACTACAATTCTTCTACACAAAATTTTAAAAAAAGCACAAGTTATATATGCTGACTATATAGAGAAGACAGTTTTTTGGTAATTAAATCCCTTTGCACTTGTATTTGATTCTCTTGCTCAGTCATCATTTTCTTCTTTCCACTTTACTTTAAAACTTACATTTGTGTGTTCAAAGTGCTCACACCCTTTAGAAAAGCTGTTTTATCATATGTTCAAAGCCTCAGAGATATGGAGAATATATACTAATAGTTCCTAAACTGAGTCGATTTATTGGAAAGTTCCAGATCCATCCATTCCTATGTCCTCACAATATGGCAGTCTTGTAGCACCAAAGGGGGCAAGAGAACATAGGTTCCAATAATCTCAGGATCGTCCCTGAAGTGATACACCCCTGGTCTCCAGGGAGAGGCTGGTGGGATGTCTGCAGGGACAGAGTTGGATACTACACACTCTTACTCCATGAGGACCCAAGGTAACGTTGTCTGTCAAGTTCCACTCCTGACATTCAATTCTGCCCACTCCTCCCTTCAAATGACCAGGTCTCTCCCCTCCCACTCACACAGAGGAAGGACAAGAGGTAGGGTAATATTCCTATGACTTTGAAATCTGACTGAGGTGACTTCTCCTCAAGTTGCTACGAATCTGAGTCGGTAAGGTTGCGCATGTAAGTAAGAAGGAAAAATGTCTCCCTTTTTGGAATGAAGCTTGTGACCTGCAGGCACAGTGTTCCTTTTTGCAGAGTCAACTCAACAAGTACTTTTCAGAGTCATGAGACCGACATGTGACCACTCCTTGCCTTCTCAGGGCACATCTTAGGGCACCTAAGAATGACTTTCTCTGTGAGGAATGCGCCACAGCAGGAGCTAAGTATGCTGTCTGCCATCTTTGCCAGATGGGTAGTGACCCATGGAGAGTTGGCCTGAGGGCAAAGCAACACAGAGAAAGGCAGGTCTGAGAGAAAGAAGCATAAATGCCCATGCCGGAGAGTTAGAATAAGTGTGTGGAGTATCTAACTAATAGTAAGATCTTGAGGGCCCCCTGAACCACTGTCTCCCCACTTGTCAAATGGGAATTATGAATTTCACTCACGCAGAAGAGGGTTGCGAGATTAAATGAGATAACTGAATGTAGAACGCGTAGTACACTGTCTAGAATAGAGTAAGTGCCACGATGGGCTGTGTTTAATCATTGGTGCTGTATGTAATCGTTATTTTCAAGCCTACTATCAAGCAGTTCTCTACGGTTGTGTGATCAAGTTGGTTTCTGTCGTTCCAAGCACTATCTTCCAAATCCTGAGCTTCACGCATCCTTCGCAATACCATGGGCAGACACTTCAGCATCCACTCCTGTATGAAACATCTATTGTCTGTCCCTGCACAGCACCCGCCACCCCCTCCTTTTGAGACCAGCAGCCCTACTTCCCTTTGGGACCACTCTTAGGCCTAGCTCAGTCTCTCTTTTCCCTAACTGCACACATGTGTTCGGGCCTGACCAATGAGACAAGGTATCATTTTGGTCACAGTGATGGGGTCAGAAACAGGTGCATCATCTAGCGAGGACGAGTCTGGAACTTCTGATGGGAAGACTGGTAAAAACACGTTCCTTGTCTGCAAGGATTGCCCAGCAGGAGGGATGTGAGTGAAGAGCTGTTGGTGACATCCTTGCCACCATGTGTACCTAAGAGTCTGTCCCAGAGGCAGCAACATGTAGGAAAGCAGATCTGAGAGAAGGAAAGTGACAGAGTCAACAACGATCATTTCAGTATTGGACCTAGCCATGCCTAACGCATCTGTCCCTGGACTTTTCAGTTACATAAGGGAATATTTTCCACTTTTTTTTTTTTAAGATTTATTTATTTATTCATACAAGCACTGGGGTACAGGCCAGAGGTGGGGGGGGGCGCGGTGAGAGGATTTACCACAGAGAGCAGGGAGCAGAACAGGCAGATCAACAGAAGTACACTGCTGAGGGGAGCAGCGGACACAGCAGGAGAGGCCTGCTGTGCCATGTGGGTCCCCTCCCTTGCCGGCAGCAGGGATTGAACTTGTGCTGCAGTGGTTGCAGTTTGCTTCATATTGCATTGCTTAACCCACTGCACCAACAGGGAGGCCCATATTTTCCACTTTTAATTCAACTTCAGCTGGGATTATACTCTTTGGAACAGAGAATCTTTACTAACACACCCCCAATATTCATTTATTCACTCATTCAATAAGTGAGTGGTGCACCTGTGTGTCAAGTATAAGTCCTCAACTTTGTGAACAGAGCTATGACTTTAAGCCAAATGATGTATCTTGAAACTCAAAAAGTCCTTAAATAACATTGTTCCATGCAATTAGCCTGGATTCTTTTTTCCTCATCAATGTTATAACCAAACAACTTTGGATGACATGGCATTATTCGAGAACCTGCTGTACTAAGTATGACAGCATCTTCACTCTTCCCTGAGACCCAGACAGGATCAATCCCATGGCTTAGGCATCCAGGATGTGAAATGAGCACTTTTCAATAACATTAATGTTCATCATTCAAAAATAAAATTAATATTTTCCTTCTTTGCTCTTAGCTCCAACTCTACGATGGCAAGCAAGATTTTTAGTGGCTGTCTCACACATCAGCCTTTATTATAGCTCCTTGCCTAGATGGGTCTACAAGTGATTGAGACCCAAACAAATTTAATAAAATGTCTTCTCTTATTTACAAGTAACAACTGTATTACAGCAAGGCCTTGACTTAAATTTATGAGCCCTTAGGACCAGACCTTCTAAAGGTGTCTCAAGCAAAGAAAACTGGCCTGCTGCAAAGTATAATAAGCAAGGTGGACTGAGCAATAAAGAGGGACATTCCTAAAGGAAAATGTCACCTTTTCAGGGAGGTAGAAAGGAGAGGAAGGATTGACCTCATGGACTCCAGAAGCCACTCAAAGGGCAATCTGGGTGTGAGAGCCCCCTGGGAGGGCCCTGGTGTGTGTGCTGGGTTGGGGGTTAGGGACCTGAGTCTGATTCCAATTCTACCCATGCCTGCTAGTGTGACTTTGGGCAAGTCAACTCTGTTCCATGTTTATAAAATCAGAATGTTGGATTTTCAGAAAGTCATCATCCTGATCCCTGCCAACATTCTGTGTCTTTGTCAAGTTACACTTTTTGGCTGGCACAAAATTTAGACAGGGCCACAACTCCTATTTCTGCCATTTTCAAATCCAAAAAGCTCTGAAAGCCAGAAGATTTTTTTTTTTTATTTACTTGGCAGCAAAACCTGGCCATGGACTAACACAACGCTATTTATAGTCTTTGTTATCCCACTTATAAATATTATACATTTTGCCACAGGAATATTAATGGGTTTGTTTACAGCATCCTGAGCCAGACTCTGCTGGGAGTGTTGTATAGTATACAGAATAGGCACCATATTGCCTCTTTGGCGGCAATAAGTTTTAGTAAGGGTTTTCTAGACCTGTGTCAAAACCACCAGGCCTGTGGTCAAGGGCACCTACAGCCACGTGCTGAAGAAGTCCATTATCTCCCTCACTGCTCCACACTCTGCCTTCCCTGTCCTATACTCGAAGTCTCCCAAACCCCTTCCCTGAATATAATCATCCCCTTTCTCTAAAATACTAGAAGTTCTTGGCATAGTGGTTCTAGTTAGGACTGGCTGGGTATCTTTCCCTTATGAAAGTGTTTCTTCCCCTTTTATTCTCACCAAAGACTCTAATAAGTCAGCTGAGGAACATGTGAGTGTATCTGTACCCTCCCTGGACAAGATAGCTACATCTGTAACATATCATTTCCATTTCTTATATTTAATCATCATAAAATGCACATGACATAAATTTATCACTTGACCATTTTTAAATACACAATTTGGCATCAGTAAGTATACTTACGGTATTGTGCAATCAATCCCCAGAACTTTTTCATACCCATTAAATAGCAAGTTCCTAGTCCCCCTGCCTTCAGCCCCTGGCAAACACTGTTCTACTTTCAATCTCTATGAAGCTGGTGACTCTAAATATCTCAGGTAAGTCGAATCACACACTGTTTGTCTGTGATTGGCTTATTTCACTAAGCATAAAATTTTAGAGCTTCATCCACATTGTCAGAATTTTTCTTATAAGACTGAATAATAGTCTATTGTATAAAAATAACTAACTTAATCATCTTTTCTTTCACATTTCAGTTATTATGAATTCTGTTATGATCACAGATATAATACAAGAGATACATACTCAAACCTTTTGACTTACACCACCTTATGGATGGCTTTGATTTCTCTCATTGTGATTATAGACTCAGAGAGATGGGGAAAGCAATCTTGTCTTGGGAAGATAAAGAATTTTCCCCAGGAGAAAGAGAAAGGAAACATTTACCTCTTGTGCCTGGTGGATTCCAGAAATCCCATTTTTTTTTAAAGGATTTATTTATTTATGCATACAAGCACTGGGGTACAGGCCAGAGATGTGGGGGGGAGGTGAGAGGATTCACCACAGAGAGTGGGGA
>JAGFMF010011428.1:2795135-2848974 GCA_019455555.1 Galemys pyrenaicus | reverse complement strand
CCCCTCCCTGGCCGGCAGCAGGGATCGAACTCGTGCTGCAGTGACTGCGGTTTAGCTTCACAGTGCAGTGCTTAACCCACTGCGCCACCTGGGAGGCCCCAGAAACCCCATTATCTATAACAGAGATGATGATGTTTGGGAAGTAGGTAAGAGAGGCAAGGGTTCAACCTTCCCTCTCTGTGACAAAGATCCCAAAGTGGACAGACACATTACGTTCTAGAGGGTAACGTCTGGAACATTGGCTGGGTTGTGAGAATGACACCTGAGACCTAGTGGCCTGTTTCTCAGGAGACGATTGATCTCAGGAGATCAGCCAAGTGATGACAAGAACAGACTACTTCCAAAATGTTTTTGGGGGATGGTGTAACCTCAGTGAATATTGGCTAAAAAGACAGATGCACCTGAGCACAGGTAGAAGACACTTCAAGGGCTGATAGGAGTGTGAAAGCCTGGAGTCAGAATGAAGAGGTCCCGTGATGGGGACCCTGCAAGCAGGGCAAATGACCAAACCATAGACTCTAACAGTAGGTACCAATATATCCCTAGAAGAGCAGCAGGAACCAGACACCTCTGGCCACAGCTGGAACCACATGGCCACAGGATCACGTCATCCTGCAGATGCCATGGAAACCCAAGGACCCATCTCCCTACTGCCATAAAGGTGCACAAATAAAAAAATGGCCAGGAGAACTTAAAAGACACTTCACCAAAGAGGACATACAAATGGCCAATAGGCACATGAGAAAATGCTCAACATCCCTCATAATCAGAGAAATACAAATTAAAATCACAATGAGATATCACCTTACACCAGTAAGAATGGCACACATCAAAAAAACCAACAACAACAAGTGTTGGCGAGGATGTGGAGAAAAAGGAACTCTACTACACTGCGGGTGGGAATGCAAGTTAATCTAACCACTATGGAAGGCCGTATGGCGGTTCCTCAGGCTACAAGAGATGGAACTACCACATGATCCGGCAATCCCACTCCTAGGGATCTATCCAAAGGACACAAAAACACTGATCCAAAAGAATACCTGTACCCC
This sequence comes from Galemys pyrenaicus, assembly GCA_019455555.1. Lineage (NCBI taxonomy): Eukaryota > Metazoa > Chordata > Mammalia > Eulipotyphla > Talpidae > Galemys > Galemys pyrenaicus. The sequence goes on along the minus strand of JAGFMF010011428.1, from coordinate 2,847,925 downwards.
CATGTTTATTAAATGCAGCACTATTTATAATTGGTAAGACATAGAAACAACCCAAATGCCCAAAAGTAGAGGACTGGACCAAGAAGATGTGGTACATATATACAATGGAATACTATTCAGCAACCAAAAATGATAAACTAGGGCCATTTATAGAAACCTGGATGGAGCTAGAAGGAATTATACTCAGTGAAACAAGTCAGAAAGCAAGAGAAAAATATCGGATTGTTTTACTCTTAGGAGGAATGTAAAGGAACAGCAACTACAAAAAAATAATAATAATAAGCAGCTTAAGGAAATGATCAAGTACAGCCAAACACAAACAAACAAAAAGCCAAACAAGAACAAAAGGACAAAGACAAACCAAAGGGATCATTGGGGGTGGGAAGGGGATAGAGACCAGGATGAGGGCAGAAAGAGCACAAGGGACTGAGGTGATGGTGCATGTGAAATGGTGGTGGGAATTCCCTAGGGACTACAAATGATGTCAAACATAATTAAATAATCTTAAAAAAAAAAAAGATGCACAGGTGCTGCTCCCCACCCTCACGGCCACATAACTCTTTAGGAAGTGGGGGGCAGGGTGATCCTTAAGGAGACACAACTCCCCAGAGACTCTTAAACACCTCTGGGCCGGTGACAGCTCACAGCGAGAGGATACTGCAGCAAGGCGGAGAGAAGGCATAGAGGTGCCGCGCCCAGATCTCCTGGACTGGCTGGGAGCTCACTCTGCAGCTGTTCGGAGTGCTGTTGCCAACGCTCAGGGAGGCGGCTCTCCCTGGAGTAACGCCTTGGCAATGGAAGCGGTCACACCTGGTGACACCTGGAAGAGTAGGAGGCCCATGCCGTCCTGAGGGTGGACAAGGACCCAGACACGGAAATACAGCAACCCGAACCCCTCTTCTCTAGATGGGACTACCTGGCACAGGTCCTGCTCCAGAGGTCTCGTGGGATCAGACAGAAGCTCACTCCAGCTGGCACCAGCCCTGCTTAGCTCCTTCCTGCCCTCCTGCTCTTCTCCCTCCCTCTCTCCCCAGGCTACATGCATCTGAATGTTCGTCTCAGTCTACTCTCTGGGACCGAGTGCTTTGCTGACTAGTCTACATTTCCTGTACTCTGTTAGCTGGAGGAGTCCAGGAATGAGTACATTTTCTTTCATATCAAAGTACAGAGCGAAGGAACTTGCTACTGAGTCCACTAACAACACATTGTTAGATAGCAATGTATTAAGGCCAAAACAACCCTAAGGAGGAATTTACAGGCCTGGTACACAGATCCCCAGAGGCGCAATCTGGGGGCAGGTGGCCCTTCTCCCCTCCCCTTGCTTGCAGGGCCAACCAGGTGGTTGCTGGGCTGGCCTCTAACCCAACCCTCCCTTGAGGGTGTTTTTTTCCTCTCACAAAAATGACCAGACTTAGGAAACAAAAATACAAGATGCCCAGTTACATGTGAATGTCAGATAAGCAATAAATAACTTATTTGTATTAAGTTTACCCATGAATTTCACAAGGCTTACTGAAAAAACTATTCACTGTTTATCTAAAATTTAAATTTAACCATGTTGCCTGCATTTTTCTGGCAGCCTCTCCCATGCCCTCTGACTGAGCCACAGGCCCTGAGCTGCAGCAATCATAAATTCATCCTGTTGGGATTTCCCTCCCTGCTTGGCCTCTTCTAGGTCATCCACTTATTCCTCCCCCCTTGAATCCGAAGAAAGCCCAGCCTCAGGGAGCCCGAAGCTAGGGGACTCGGCATGACAACACACAGCTAGGCAACTGTGGAGTCAGGGCAACTTGTCACTCAGGAGTTGCCTTGGACGCAAAGAGGAGCTGGTGTCAGCAGGTCCCTGCTTCTCTGGCCTAGAACAGAACAGAGTGGGAGGAGCTAAACTGAAGGGGGCCGAGCCCCTACAAGGTGCCCGCCTCTTCATGGCACACTTAATCCTCAAAACGGGCTTGGAAGCACTCAAGAACTGTTCCTATTTCGAGAGATGGGGAAACTGCGCCCCAGAGAGGCAAAGAGGGTCACAGATCTGGCGAAAGGCAGTGATGGGAAATAAACTCAGGTTGGGAGGCTCCGAAACCCATGCTCTCTCCTCTCCTGGATGGAAATCAGAACAGTGCTAATTTTAGCAGGCGCTGTCCCTGCCTGCCCGCTGGACGCAACCCCCGCTATTGATGGAGGCCGTGGGTGGATGAACACCCCGCTCCTGCAAGGCTCAGGGGGGCTCCTCTGGGACACGATGGCGGCGCTGACCAGTTATCTCTGCAGGGATCAGCCTCGATTGTCTGTCGTGGTCGCTGCACCTGAACAGTTAGTGACCATCCTTCCCTCCCTCCCTCACCTCTTCATCCCTCTCTTGTGTGACCTGGGTCCCTTCTACATTAACTACTTCGATTAGATTCTCAGAGTAGTGACTAGGAAACTTATCTAGTCTTCCTAAAGCACTGTGCGCAACTTTTCTCATTATTATCGCACTTGACCTGCCCTACTGTGTGAGGAGGGAGGGTCTACGACTAGCCCCACTTTGTAAATGACGCACACAAACCAATCAGGCCATTGCTGGGCTCAAATGCAAGTGTGTTTCAGGTTCACATCTGTATTTCAAATACTGACTCATCAAGAAATCCGCGATATCTTGTCTACATTTTCCATCCTTCTAGCTCTGGAATGAATTTCTCTATTTGGGTGCAAATATGAACTGGGGCTGCAGGAGCTGGCTGTCGGCCAGCAAAGGGACCTCTTGTGGAATAGGGGGGTTGTGCAGTCTTGTAAGTACGGCATTCACACCAGTCTAGGATATCCTAAGGTCAGATGCTATGTATCTTCTGCATGCTCTTTGGAGGACAGGATGCCTAGCGCAAGAGCCAACTTTCTGTTATCCCTTTAGTGCTCATATTTTGTGCACTGCCCTTCTCTACTGGTCCTCAGCACAGCAGTCCTGGTAACTTCCAAGGTCTCTTCTATTTCTGCACGTCTCTGGTCATGTGGGTCTATGTACCTGATGCCTCTGTCTTGTTCAGGACTCCATGCTAGGTGCCTTGCCCAGTCTTCCCAAGTACAAAAATTTACTTGCAACTCCAAAAAAATCACTAGTTTTATTAACGTTTGTTTCAGAAATGGGGCCTGAGCAAGAGAGTTGTGCTGTTCCATCTTTCTGATTTGTATCCATTTGAAGGTTCCTCAAGACCTTAAAGAAATGGTTTCCCAAAGATTGCCATGGGCCTCATTCATTGCATCACCATCTGAACAGATAATGAACTATTTGTATTGCAAAGTGGATTCTTGCAGAGACTATAGGAAGGAGTTTTTGTATTTCCGAAGACATTTGGTATCTGGTAGCCAATGAAAGATTAGCCTGCCCATTTTTATCCTTTTTTTAATTAGATTAATTTAATTATATTTGACATTATTTGTAGTCCCCAGAGCATTCCCACCATCATGTCACCCGTGCACCATCACCTCAGTCCCTTGTGCTCTTTCTGTCCCCATCCCGGTCTCTTCCACACCCTCCCCGCAATGACCCCTTTGGTTTATCTTTGTCCTTTTGTTCTTGTTGTGTTTTTTGTTTGTTTGTCTGTTTGCTTGTTTGTTTTTGGCTGTACTTGCTCATTTCCTAGAGCTCTCTCTTATTATTATTATTTGTACTGATTTTCCTTTACATTCCTCCTAAAAGTGAAGCCATCTGATATTTTTCTCTTGCCTTCTGACTTGTTTCACTGAGTATAATTCCTTCTAGCTCCATCCAGGTTTCTAGTTTATCATTTTTGATTGCTGAATAGTATTCCATGGTGTATATGTACCACATCTTCTTGATCCAGTCATCTATTTTTGGGCATTTGGGTTGGTTCCAGGTCTTACCAATTATAAATAGTGCTGCATTTAATAAACATGGGGGTACAGGTATTCTTTTGGATCAGTGTTTTTGTGTCCTTTGGATAGGTCCCTATAGCCTGCCCATTTTTAAATACACCTTTGGACACAGAGCATAAACACACTCCTCAGGGAAAGAAATTCCATGTTTCTTGACCTGGGCAGCAGGGTGGTCTGCTCCTACTAAGGGTGACTCTCAACCCTACTTTGTCTGGGAATAATTTAAGATGGAAGGTATAATAGTCTCAGTAATCTTTTTGACATCAGACATGCTTTGGAGCATTTATTAAAAATTCAGATTAGGACGTAACAAATTCAAGAACTAGTAGGTCCAGACAAGTGAAAAATATATTAATGAGGAAAAACAGTCCAGGAACATTTATAAAGGAAGACTGACATTTGACATTCATCAGGGAAGTCACAAATTGGTATGGGCAATGGCTAACTGGGGTCATACACCCCCACTAAAGAAAAGAAGATAGACTCCTCTCGGGGCTGTGGGTCAGAGCTTATGAGTTATTTCAAGAGAAACCCAAATTATAGGTTATTATATGCAGGTTCCCAATTTTTAAATGTTGGGCAATAATTCAAGTATCTATAATATGACATGGACCCAACAAAACAAAATTACATCAGTTTATCTCTCCTGCTGCAGACTTTTCCTTACAGAAAAACACCCAATTTGCGCATATAAATAAAATTTGACATCGCCTTACAGGAGAGCTGTGAGGCAGACTCCAGGTTAGGGACTTCTGCTGTCAAGTTCCAGCTCTCAGGAAGGCTTCATCCTGGGTGAGTGGTACTCATCTTCACCTTGAACATGGCTTCCTGGCAACACATTCTGTCCTCCCCCATGACGGATCTCCACAAACAGGTTATCTCCTTTTTTTATCTCCACTTTTATCTTCCTACTCACTGGCCAGGCACTGCTCCAAGCTGGGGTTAAATCCCTGCTGGGATTATCAACCCAAAAGTATTCACGAATGAAAGCAGATTTCCAGTTCAAGCAAACCTGGCTAAAGACTTCAGGGTGTGGTCCCCAGTCTCTTCCCTCTGGATGGTCTAGAATGCTCATGGCCATTGGCCACCTAAGCCATGCTTGGCACAGGCTCTGCTCTGAAGGGTCAGTTACACACACCCCACTCTGCTCATGACACCTCTTCTCTGCCTGACCTTTGGATAAAGTGACCTAGGAGTGACCAAAGACATGCACGCCACCACCCCTTCCTGTGGTAGCCCTTGGTGCCTCTCCAGGCTCCTAGCCATCACCATCTACTCCTGAATGCTGCTTCTCTCTGAGTGGCAGGAAGGAACCAAGCCAGGGCATTGACTGAACGTGTGTTTGCCCCTTGAAAACTCAGAACCTGGACCTGATGCCACCCACATTCCCTCCACCACGTACATTATCTGGACTATGGATGGGTGAGCCATGCTGCGGTTTCAGACACCACCTTATTGAATCCTTGTAACAAAGCTATGCGCAGTGATTCATTTTAGCCACATTTAACAGATGAGTAAACTGAGACATCGTGTTATAAACACATCTAAGATTGTTTACTCGGAAAGAAGAGCTTAAATCCATCATCTTTAGTTATTACTAGTGTGTTTCACCAACTAGCTGATAGCCACTTTATAATGGGGGTCCACTAATGTCTTGGAAGGAGCACATATGAAGGGCCTTCAAAAGCGATGTGGTTGTAGCTGTCACCTCCTATTAGCAGGCTCCAGACCTGATGCACGAGCTCTGCTTGGATTAAAGAGCATGCTTGGCTCAGGAACACTATTTTCCCTCCTGCCTGGTGCTGTTGGCAACGTGGCCGCTGCTGACTCTTCCACATTTGACTGAGCTTCAAGCCTCTTCAACCTCATCAGTGAGGTTGCTGGTTGGGTTTGTTTTCCTGAGTGCAGACCCACATGGATTTCTGCACTTTCAGTTGTACCCTTTAAGTCTGCAAGCAGTGAGGGAGGTGTCCCAAGCAGGGGGCAGTTCATGCTGTGGAGTCTATGAGCCGTGGACAAGGGCGGCTTCGAGAAAGAGAACAAATAACCATCCAGTGGCAAAGAAAACGACCAGTTCTGGGGCACAGGGACACCCTGAGACATAAGACAATGCATTTATGTAGCATTAGAAATGTCACCGTCACAGAGTTGGGGATAAGCCAGGTGCTAACTGCAGTTGACCCCTAAACAGACTACTTTGAAGAGTGTGGGTCCACTAATACACAGCTTTCCTTGTGAACAGAGAGTGTTAGCTTGTAGTGTTAATACATACAGTGTCATGTTGGAAATGTGTTTTCTCTTATACCTGTAGCAATTTCTTTTACCTAGCTTACTTAATAGTAAGAATAGAATATATAATACTTATTGCATACAAAATGCATTCATTGACTTTATGATACCAGTAAGCTGGTCAACAGGAGGCTATTGCTTAAGTTTTTGGGGGGAAGTCAAATATGAGGAGTTTGGACTGCAGTTGTGGGGTAGTGTCAGTACTGGTACCTCTGCATTGCTCAAGGGTCATTTCTGGGCCTGTTATTTCATCTGTAAGATGGGCAGGGTGGTGTTCTATTAATAATTGTTCACAGTATGCGCAATAGAACAACAGACTCTAATCTTCCCACAACTCCTGGGGATTCACAGGTATTCCAGATTATTCAAGGCCCTGATAAGTTCTAGGCAACAAGTTGTAGGTGTGCTGATAACTTGGCCAAACCCATTGTCTACTAATCTCTCTGGACCATACAGTCTTTCAGTAACATCAACTAACACCCCTTGGGCCAGTGTTCTTTGGAACATGCCTTGGCTAATTTTCAAGACTTTTCTGGTACTAAAATTTTTCTGAAATTGAATTCTTAATCTGTGCTAGATAGAACAGGAGGTCTGGTTAGGTGTGGCCCCTATGGGACTGTTACAGGGCAGGGAGAGGAGCACTTTAGAACTTTTAAGCTTGCCTTTTTTGAATGGGTTTTGCCATTTGCCGCATTAAGATAAACATATAAAACTTTTAATTACAGTTAAAACATTATAAGTGGTGTTCAAGCACACAAGTAAGAGCCCAGTCAAGCAAGCCCACTTTATATTAGGGTTGCCCTGTAACAGTTCTGACAAGGTCCTGCCCTCAACCGCCTTAGCTGTCACAGTGCCTTTGTTCTCACGGCCAAGTGGGGTGACTTCTTGGCTTCCCAACAACTCTCTCTCCTTTCCAGTTTTCACACCTTTCCTGTTCTCTGTGCATGGGGTTCACTGAGTGGGGCTGGCCTCATCTCCTGGCTCCAAGGACATTGACATGACATGGGCCTGGCACGGAAGAACAAGTCCTCCGGCCACAGCGATGGGTTCACTGTGGGCATGGACACCCGCAGGACCAACCAGAGAGAAAGCTGCACTTCTCTTGGAAAGATTAGAAGGATAGGTTTGCTCTTTCCTGCTGTGGTTGCAAAGCAGGGAGTCTTTTCTTCCCCTGAGGAACACCCACCAGGATGTTCCTGGAGGAAAGGAAAGATGATGATGGTAGCAGATCATTTTCTGGCATATCACTAAGGGGCTAGATCCAGGCATTCCTAGGCCAGGCATGTCCACCAATTCTTTTCCCTTAAACTAGTTTCAGTTTGGTTCCTAATTCTATAAAGAACACCCCGATTTTACAAGGGGTATGATGAGCATTGAATGTTAAAGGACAAAAGGGCTGTCAAGCCTGGTGAAGCAATGTGTGGGAAAAGTCGGGGAGGTGGAGTGGAAGTTTCCCCATGGTGAGGTGTGAGCACCTGAGGAGAGGCGGCTAATCACAGGCCCCAACACGAGTGGGCAGTGCCCAAGCCAGTGGACTGAGGCACCAGGCTGGTATTGGGGCACTGGGAGACCAAAGCTGCCCACAGAGGAAACCCTGTCATCTAATCAGCCTTGTGACTCCAAGTTGTGATCTGGACCCCAGGTTAGGAATGCAGAGTCCCAGGCCATGCCCCAGACCTGTTGGGTCAGGACCTGTGCTATACCAAGATCCCAGGCAGTCTGTGTGCACATTCCAGTTTGAGAAGCACTACTACAGGGTCACTGGAAGTGACCACGGTGGCAGCCCCAGGTGGCCCCCTCAGTTCCTTCTTCCCAGTATGTACTGTTGTTCTGTCCCTTAGGAAGAGGACACTTTCCCTTTCCCATCTCCCTGGCCTCTTCTGTGACTTGTTTAGACCAACAGCATGGGGTGGCAGAGGCGCCAATGCCAAGCTCACCCCCATGGGGTCTGGGAGCCCTGCATCCTCTCTCAGAAGCCGACTGCCCTAGAAAAAGTCCCACTACCAGAGACCCGGGTGCTGGAAGGGAACCAAGCTGCCGCATGGAGAGGCCCTGGGGGTCCAGCTGGGTGGAAGAGGCCCAGCCCTGAGTGAATGTGAGGGAGTACGTGGCCCTGCTTGGCGTGACATGGAGCTGCGCGCTGCCCAAAGCTCATAGAATTGGGAGAGAAATAACTAATCGTTGCTGTTTTGAGCCATTACGTGTTAAGGTTGTATGTGTGACTGTCTTTCCTCCTCACTCACAGGAGGGGCTGAAGAATGGCTGCTGGACCACCTGCGGGGTGTCTACTCATCCTGGACACTGTGCTGAGCCCTTCCACCTGCCGTGACGAGTAGAGACAGCGCCGCGGTGGGCAGGACTGAGGTCTCGTCCCGTGGGGCGAGGATGGTGGGCAGGAAAACAAGTGTAGCGAGATGGACCGAATGTTCGTCTCTCCAAATTCATGTGTTGAAACCCTAACCCCCAGTCTCTGGCATAGAAGGTGGGCCTTTTGGGGGGTAGTCAGGTCACTAGGTGATTAGGGTGGAGCCTCCCAAATGGGAGCTCAGAGAGTTGGCGCTCACCTATGAAGATCGATGAGAAAATGGCCATCTGCAGGTGTGCAGCTAGGACACTGATTCTCACTGAACCCCAGCCACATGGGCAGCCTGACCTCAGACTTCCAGCCTCCAGAACTGCGAGAAGGAAATTTCTGTGGTCTGTATCACCCAATCTATGTTACTTGGTGATAGCAGCAAAATCTAAGACACATGATAATTCCAGAGAGAAGGAGCGACTTTGAGTGGGGACGGGAACAAAACTGGACCCTGCAGGGAAGGTCTTTCCAAGGAGACACACTCATCTAGTGCCCTGATACTAAACAGGGGTAAACCACACAATGATCAGAGGAAAAGGAAGTTGGGGAAAGCGCTTTGCTTGTTGGAGGCACAGGCCACAGGTCTGTTGGTGAATGAAGAGGGAAGACAGCCCTGGGACAGGAAAAGGTGAGTCACTGGAGTCGGCAGGACCACAGTGTCCCTGTCCAGCTCGGTTCAGCAGCCACTGGCCACAGGAGGCTATTTTACAACATACATCAACATAAGGTGAAGTCAGACAGAAAATTCACTTTGCTAGTCCCACTAGCCACATTCCAAGTGCTTAATAGCTCACATAGCTTGTGACCATCATGTGGGGCAGCACAGATGCATTTCCATCAGCCCACAAAGTTCTAATGGCTGATACTGATGCTAGAACAAATGAGATTCTATAACCAAGATCCGTGTTCAAGGTCAGAGCATGTGTTCTTACTTGGTACTCCATTAGATCTTTTGGGGTTCCATCTTCCCAGGATGAAGTCAGCTCTTCCAGCCCAACAGAGGGTCTGAATCAGACCGTGAGATGCCAAGTCCACAATCATTTGAACCAGGGTCTTGCCCAGAAACATGTTCAAGGCCTCATCTATGGTAACTGGCAGTGAGAGGCCTGTTTAACTGACTTCTTTGCAACCTCATTTAAGCTGCCAATTTGGGGCTCCCTGATGTGAAAAAAAAAAAAAAAAAGAACAGAGTGTGGCTACTATTTCAGGGCAGCACACAGAAGGGAAATTGCTACAATTAGCTGAAGCTGATTTCGATTAGCATATTTTCTTCCTTGGTGCATAACATCTGTTGGTGTGGAAACCATCACTCCTTCTTGTCCCGTCAGGGCGAGAGGTGCGGACAGCAAACCAGGCAGGCCCATGCAGAGCCCAACAGAAGCCAGGACCAAGCCAAGAGGGGGCTTGAAAGAGCCTCTGAGGAACAGGGCAAGTCATCCCAATTTGTCTTCAGGGAAGGAAAGAAAAGATGATGCTTCCTTGCATAGGCTTGTAGGCAGCGGATGGAGGTAAGCGTTGTCCTTGGGGTTAGCGAGACCTATATGGTCATATAATATCTGTGACAGCTTCACAAGTTCCTAACCTCTTGGGTAGTTACCCAACAGTTCTCATCTGAGAAATGAGGACAATGAATCATCTGATGACTTAGGGACAGATTACATGAAATAATCTCTGTGAACTCAGGAGGTGCTCAGGGAATATTGACCAAATTGTGATCTCCTAATGAGCCTTAGGAGAGAAAGAGAGCTGGACTGAGTGGTGTTTGATTAGCACGCTGACCTGTCCCAGTCCCGGTCCTACCACCATTCCTTCCATAAATCCACAAATATTCTGCAAATTGGCTCGGTCACCTCAGGTGACGCCCATACCTGTCTGACCTCCTGTTTCCTGTCTGAAGTCCAGAAGGTCATTTAAGTTGACCTCTCTGGTCCCTTCCAGCTCTCCCTCTCTAGCAAAGTTCCCAACCTGACCTATTTGGGTTCAAACATAGACTATTAAGCAGGCACTGCAGCCCAGATCACGCAAACTTGGATTTGGAATGGCCTTTAAAGATCTTTCGGTCTAAGCTCCCTACTGACTACAAGAATTGTCCCAGCCCCGCTGGCAGAAGGCACCCAACTCGCCCGCACACTTCCAAGGGCACACTCACCACCTCGCAAAGCTGCACCTTCTATTTTCAGCGGTGATTGTCTGTGTAAGCGCCACACAGAGATTAAGCTAATGTCCCCCTTAAACCCGAACTCCGTGTTCTCAGTAAGATGAGCTAGTGCACCTTCCAGATGACAGGAATTATGAGTCATATAGGTAGTGAGCTGACACATAGTAGGTGCTTAGTAGGGAGAAATATTTGTTCCTCCCTCTCCAAAAGCTGGCTGGTTCAAGTTGAAGACCACAGGGTCTTTCAGCGAGACCTGGGATGGAGCTGAAATGGTCCTAGCAGATGTGGTGAGCCGGCGACATCTGGACTCATGTGTGGTGTACAGGCCAGCACCAGCCATCCCAGTAAGGCAAAGGGAGGGTGACCAAGACCAGAGTAAAAGATTTTTCAACCACACTCTTCCTGCCTTATATACTCAGGTCAAGCCAGGAACCTGACTGAGATGGTGAGGCCCAGCAAGCTGCCCCTCTGCTATGGCTGTAAAGTCCAGTTGGGTTCACAGATGGTGACTGGCCCATCTGATGCATAGAACCACAGGACAGGCAGGGAGCACTTGGGCAGGTGCCATTGGCTGTAGAAGGCCTTTTAGGCTCAGACCACCCTCAACCAGCCATTGAGCTCAGAACATCCTCTCGGAGAGAAGGCTTTCCTCCCTGCCTCCCCCCCCCTTCCCATCTTCTCTACTTTTCTGGTGTTCTAATCCATCTACCCATGGTCCATCATTTTCTCAAATCTTTCCCATTACCCTAAAAAAGGAAGGAAGAGATTTGATACACTGGGGGCCCAAAAGGAATTGGATTTAAGAAGAGCTAAAGAGAGAAGAAGGCAAGGTCTCCAGAGAGGGGGAGTTGGTCGTGGTACTCCTGGAGGGGAGGTGGCTCTGGCAGCACTGTCATCATGAGGAGGTTGCGCCTGCCTGACCACACTGACGTGAGGCGTGCCATTGGACCCGTGGCTCCTTGTGACCCTGGCTGGATTTACCATCTGAAGGCCTGGCCTCTCCGCCCCAGAGCCTCTATTAAGCACAAAGCTGACCTTTGCCCAGGTCTCTGGGGCAGGTGGCAAGCCTGGCCTCTTGGCCGTGATTAGTGTATTACTTCCTGCAAGCAGTAACACTGCAGGACAGGTTCAGAAAAGGAGAGCTGCCACCTTCCCAGCAGGATTCTGGCACCTCCCGGCGCAATCCTGCCTGTTAAGTTAGCTAATTCTGTCTCCTCTCTGTTGTGAGAACCCGAATCACTAGGCCAGTTGACCACTGATGGTATTTTCTTCTGTGTCTCTCCAGAAGTCTGAATACTCACCAAGAGTGCCCCGGGGCTGGCGCTACAGGTTGGTTTGTCTCAGGTGCTGTGGCCTTGTAAGAACAGGCCAGTCTTGGAAGTTACACTGCAGGCCTGGGCTAAGTCAGGTGCAAGATGTGAATAGACATTGTGATGTCACACCACTGGGGCAGCCCCAGAGGCCTGCTGGTGTCAGGGGACAAGGCCGAAGACATGAACACAATTTGATGCTATTCTCAGCTGGCACTGAAGGAGAGGCAATGAGGGGTGTCTGCTGCTAGATGCACAGCCCGGGAGGTGGATTATGAAACCTCCCAGGGCCGTGGGTGGCCTGGGTCAATGCATTTAAACCAAGCCCAGCTTATGAACATTTTCCCCACACAAACTGATTCAGGGAGTACCCCAGATCCTTAATGATCCTCTTGTGCATTTTCTATGATTGATCTAAAATCCCAGGACAGATCCCTGTGTTTTCCCTTACTGCCCACCGCCTGGTGTGTTCTTAGGCAAGCAAAATAATTATTAGTTCAATTATTAATTATTAGGAAGACAAACAGGAACTTCCCATCCTATCAGCCCGACCCATCCTATCTTTGTCTCTTACCAAATTCAACAAGCTGTCGTTAAGTAATTGGTCATTAAGTACAACTTACATTCAATAAGCCCCAAAGAAAAGGGAAACACAAGGGGCCAACTTTAGAAAGGTTTCTAGAGGTTCCATCCTTTTTCCTCTGGCACTGGAGTTAGTGGGCAACATCTGACTGGGAGACAGCCCTAACTATGAGAATCTAGAACAATGGTTCACAAACTCTAGGGTACATTAGACTCACCTGGAGTCCTTGTTAAAAATTCAGGTTCTCAAGTCTTGCCCAGGTTTTCCAATTTAGTACGTCTGGAGTAGGACCCAAGAATTTGCCTTTCTCCCAAATGTGCAGGTGGTGCTGCCAGGCCAAGGATCACACTTTGAGAACCATCACTCAAACGTAAGGGGCGCCTACCAAAATAGCACTACTGGCTGATGACAGTATTCAGGGGAGACTGGAGAACAAACAGCAGCTATAGTTTTCCAGCCAAAGCTAGCTGAGCCCTCTGGGTCGCACCTATGTACTTTACCGAGGATCTGTTCACCGGCAGTGCTGAGCTGTGTTGGGAGGCACAGCCAATATTGTCTGTGCTCTGCCTGTAGCTGCCAGCACCTGAGTCTCTGCTTGGGAGCTTTCTCCAGCCGCTGGAGTCCACCCTGCCTGCAGGAACCACAGGGACAGGCCAAGAATTAAAGTGCCCCAGGAACATCCTCAACGAGCAACTGTTATTGGTTGGTGGATTACTACCCCAGTTTCCTTCTGTTGGGTGTGGTAATGTGGAGGTGTATTCTATATCACACCTAGAGGTTCCACAGCAAACTACCCACAGTGGTAAGTGGCTTAATACCACACCTTATTTTGCTGCCTGGTCTCCCCTGGCTCACTTCCCCATTGTCTATCAAGGTTCCCTAGGGTCATCCTCTAAACAAATGATTTGCATTTGAATCCTCACTTCAGGTCTGCTAAGGTATCAGGAGTAAGGAATGCTTTTTGTCCTTGATAAAGGATAAAGACATATAACATGCCTTAGTACACTTAGGAGTTTCTGGGAACTGCTGGTAAGCATCAGGTCTGAGCAGTGGAGGTGTTCTGCTGGTTACCCATTGGAGGGTCATCAAGGAGACCTTGAGGAATTGCATAAGCTGATACTCTCAGGGGAGGCCAGCGGGGAGAAAGGACCTGGCAACTTCACCCTAGGGCCTTTTCTTGCACTTATGGAGGTCTGAATGTGGTAGCTGTCACTGAGTGACTTGCTATGCAAATTTCTCCTGCTTCCCAGGTCTCTGGGACAATTCCCTCTGAAACAGGAATATGGAAGGTGGACCTGACACTCGTGGGGGAGGTGGGGTGCTTGGAGATTGGTTGGTAAGTGCCTCTGCGGGCCTGATGGGATGCCCATGTTTTCCTCAGTGCTGAGCCCCATGTCTGCACTATGGCAGAACTAATCTTACTCCTCCATTGACTTAGTTGTAGGCCTTAGTCCTTCCAACTCCTTCCACTTACTCTTTGCCATCATCATCATCATCACCATGTCTTCCCAGACCTCCCCAAACAAAGACACAATCCAGACAGAAATACCATGCAGGGCATCAAAATGCTCTTTAAGTATCTGCCTCCTCTTTCATTGGACACTTCATCTACAAAAATTCTGGAGCTTCCACCTCCGTGCACCTCGTCACAACTGACTGGGCACCTTTGTTACAGGGCAACCCTAATATAAAATGGATTTGCCTGACTGCGTTTTTACCTGTGCGCTTGAACGGCACTTATAATGTCCTAACTGTAGGCACACACAACAAAGGTTAATAAAGGGTTTTATTTATAAGGGAAGGAGAAATAGCGTAGTGAATAACACAAGGGGAAGAGAGGGATACAGATCTGTAAATATCTTATTAGTTTTTTGGAGCTGGAACCCAATGGTGCGCTGAGAGTTGACTCCTAAGGAAAAAGGACCTTCTAAGGCCCACGTGTCTGCTTTTATATTTAGCTTGGCTGCTCAACTCTACCCTTAGGTTTTAGTGATTTGCTTGAGGGCAACCCTAATATAAAATGGGTTTTTACCTGCGCGCTTGAACGGCACTTATAATGTCCTAACTGCAGGCACACACAACAAAGGTTAATAAAGGGTTTTATTTATAAGGGAAGGAGAAATAGCGTAGTGAATAACACAAGGGGAAGAGAGGGATACAGATCTGTAAATATCTTACCAGTTCCTTGGAGCTGGAACCCAATGGTGTGCTGAGAGTTGACTCCCAAGGAAAAGGACCTTCTAAGGCCCACATGTCTGCTTTTATATTCAGCTTGGCTGCTCAACTCCACCCTCAGGTTTTAGTGATCTGCTCTTCAATAATGACCTTATGGGATTTGTAGTTCTTAAATCTTGTAAGTCTAAAATAAAAATTAAAGTTTATAATTTATTTGTATAATTTATTTAAAAAAGTTTTTCTCCCTAACACCTTCATAGATCATTCTTAGGGGCCAGGCACCCCAGAGTAGTTCTCTCTCCACATTTCAACTTGGTTAGTGGGAAATTGAAGTCTATTATACCACAGCACTGAGTCAATAACAACATTAACCTTTTCAGCTTTACCCAGGACTCAAAGAATAATTGGCGACACATCAGCCATAAGCTCTGCCTCCAGACAAAAGGTTGCATTCATGATGGGGCTTGATTCAGAGACCTCAGCAAAGAGCTAAGAGATGACAAAGGGGGTTTATTTAGCATGTGTCTTCAAAGGCCAGTGGCGTTAATGTCCATCTTGTACTTTATACTCCCAAAGCCACAAAAACTCATTTCACTGGGTCATTTTATTTTTGCGATTAATTTAAAGGAAAAGATCGAAAATATCAGGGAAAATATATGCACTCAGATTTAATTTCAGTATTATTTAGGGATGTGGGAAATTGGAAGTAATTTAAATGTCTGATATAGGAATGGCTGAATAAACTGTTGAGAATTTCCCTGTTGGAATATCAGAAACTATTAATGTAATGCTTACAAAGACTATGGGATAACAGAAGAATGTTCATATTCAGTGTAAATTTAAAAATCAGAAGACTATGAAGACATTACCAAGAAAATCTTGCTTGAGGAAAATGTTCAACATCACTAATATCAGGGAAATGCAAATGAAAACCATTGCACATCCATGAGAATGGCTAAAAAAAAAAAGAATAGTAATACTAAGTGTTGATGAGGGTATGGGATAAATAGAACTCTCAGATATTGTAAAGTAGTACAACCACTTTAGAAAATCATTTGGTAGTTTTCCATAAAGTTAAACATACAAATCTACCCCATTACCCAGCAATTCTATTCCCAAGTGAAATAAAAACCTCACAAAAAAACTTGTAAAAGAATATAGATAGCTACTTTATTCATAATATACTTTAACCAGAAGTAACAAAAAAGTCTATGAACAGGTGAGTGACTAAATAAATTCTTGTTTATTATCATAATAGAATACTAATGAGCAACAAGGACTATTTTTAAAAATTTTTCCTTTATTTATATATATTTGACTTCAATTGTAATCCCCATGTATTCCCCATCACCATCTCACCAGTGCACCATCACCTCAGTCCCCCATGTTCCCGTCTGCCCTCAATCCTCTCCCTCCCTCCTCCCCACAAGTGTCCCCAATTTGTCCAACAAGGACTAACTATTGATAATCTTCAAAAATATACTGAGCTACAGAGGCCAGAGACAAAAAGTACACTTTATTTCATTTCTGTGAAGTTCTGGAACAGGCAAAGTTAGTCTCAGGCCACAGAAGTAAGCTCAGAGATTGCCTGGAGGAGGGGTTGGGGGAACTGAGCTAAAGCACACAAGAGAACCTCATGGGGTAAAGGAAATGTTCTAGATCCTT
This sequence comes from Galemys pyrenaicus, assembly GCA_019455555.1. Taxonomy (NCBI): domain Eukaryota; kingdom Metazoa; phylum Chordata; class Mammalia; order Eulipotyphla; family Talpidae; genus Galemys; species Galemys pyrenaicus. The sequence goes on along the minus strand of JAGFMF010011428.1, from coordinate 2,831,519 downwards.
ATCATAGTGGTATTTACTCAGGTGCATGCATTTGTTAAAACTCTTTGACTTGCACACTTAAAATGTGTGAATTTTAAAGCATGTGAGTTATACCTCAATATAGGTGAGAATATGTGTGTGTGTGTTTGTGGTGTGTATATGTATGCTATACAATGCATATACATATTCATATAAATAAACATATAAACACACACACAACTTGCCTAACAAGAAAAACCAGAAGGAAATATACCAAAATGTGAAAAGCGGTTATGTTTCATGAATGGGATTATAGATGACTTTCTTTACTTAGATTTGCCAAATTTTACCTGTATGATTCTATTCTTACATGATAGAATAATAAATGTTCATTTTTTAAATCAAAAGCTGCTATAGGCAAGCACTTACAGTGATCTGTAACACACTAGATTTTTATTGAGGTTCATGGGGCGATGTTCTATGGGATTTTTTTCTAGTATGCCCACCAATGTAAACCTTTAAGCTAGGCTCGAATCTCACATCCCCTACTATGCCATCCATAACATCTTTGTTATAAACAAATACTATCTTATATCAGTCACCATTTTCTCATACACTGATTCTCTTTTGCCATATCATGTGCTCACCAGAGGTTGGAACAATATCTTTATTCTTTGTATTCCTAGCAGCACCTAGCACAGAAATTTGGAGAAAATAGATCTGATCTGGCATAGGATCACTATGTACAGTGGCACAGGCTGTGCACTGCACAAACTCCAGGCCATGACACCAATGGCACCCCCTGTTGTGTCCATAATATTCTCCATGATTGTGCAAATAGTACTTGGTCAGAGTCCCTGTCTCACCATTTCCTGGCTTTGTGGCCTTGAAGTTACCTCTTGAATCTGTTTCCTTTTCTGATAATAAGTTTGTTAGATAACTAAATTGAGATAGGGTGTGTTTAAAGCCCTCTGCAAACATACTGCAATGTTAGATGTGATGCTTTTCATGGTACATCCAACCTCTGCTTTTCTTTACTCCTTGCTCAGTTACCTCCTCACTAACTTTCACTTAGGTCCCCGTTACTGTCAAACATGTCCCTACCTCAGGGTCTTTGCACATGCTGTTCCTCCTCTGCTTAGGCTTTCACACCCACATCTTCTCTCAGCTGGCTTCTTCAGGTAACTTAGATTCCAGCTCTAATGTCATATAGGCTTTACCTGAGCATATTAAAATAGCCTTCTCCCCACTATCCCTTTCTCATCACATCTTGTGGTATTAGCAACTGGAATTATTGCTTTTTTAATGCTGATTGTCTGCCTCCCACCTAAACCTCCTTGTGTAGATAGTCTAGATCTATCTTGTTCACAGCTGTGTCTCCAGCCCCTGGAGCACAGTACACACTCAAAAAAATCATTTACTGAAGAAACAAATCCTTATTGATAACTAGGGTGACACAGATTTGTTCAATTCAGTCTGCCAACTGATTTCCAAAAATGAGACTGTGAAGCAAACCCACCCCTGTGGCTAAAAGAAACTGCCCAAGACATGCCTGTTGACCACAGGTCTGAACATTTGCCACCGACTCTGCTGGGTAGGACTCCAAGTCAGCTGCCACGTCGTGAGGACATGGGGAATAAGGAGGGCATTGTGCTGCCCACAGAGATGGATGGTTCCAGAACAGCTTAGGAAAGCACCTCCTGACTGGACACACCTCTCTCCCAGCCAGGTGCTTTGTTCCTTTCTCCTGTGCCCCTTTCTTTTCCTGGCTGAGAGCAAGAAAATCAGGCCAATGAGCCTTACCTTTGTTCCTCGTAGCTTTCAATGTGGGGTTTCTTTAAAGTTCTTGTGCCGGCATAAATCCTGCCAATGCCACAGTGGAATTTTCTAATCCATGCCAAAGATGGAGCTCATTAATTTTCGTGCCTGAAAGAAAGAAAACACTTCTTTAGGAATTGGCATGTTTAGCGTTCTGCTGAAGGAGGGTGAGGCCTCTCTGCAAAGAAAATTAATCTAGGTTTGTAGGTGGCTCATTCAGGGAAAACCCAGTTCTCCTCACAGAGCTCACAGGCTGCCAGGTCCGGCGTTGTCTGCACTAAGGCCACTGCTGCCCATGGTGTGAGGGCCATGAGGGTCTTGGGAGACTTGAGAAAAGGCAGGAATGCAGCCTCCTCCCCTTAAGGTGCCCACCCAGTACCTTTCCAGAAAATTCTCTGCCTTCATCTTCTGAAATGTACAAGATATCTGCAGGGCTCACCCCCACTTTTCAAACTGGAAAACATGTGGACCATCCCAGGGTCTGGTCCTAGACCCTCTGGACCTGACATCACCAGAAAAATAGCCATAATCTTTTTACATCATGTAAATAATTTAAAACATAATTTTCTATTGAAACAGTGTGTTTTATCAATAGCAAATAGCGTAGAAGGGAATGAGAAAAAAACATGGTTAGGACTTGAGGTGGACTTTTAAATGTTTCATGACACTTTTTCCTGTATATCTTCACTACATGTTCATACATATATATATAAATAAAACCCTTATGTCATAAAAATAACATTAATTTCTATTTTTAGAAAAACTGCCGGGGCCTCCCTGGTGGCGCAGTGGGTTAAGCAATGCACTATGAAGCAAAGCACAGTCACTGCAAGCACAAGTTCGATCCCTGCTGCTGGTCAGGGAGGGGACCCACATGGCGCAGCAGACATCTCCTGCTTCGCCTATTGCTGCCCTTGACAGTGTGATTCCGTCAATCTGCCTGTTCTGCTCCTCACTCTGTCTGGTGAATCCTCTCACCTCCTGAGACTCTGGCCTGTACCCCAGCTCTTATATGCATAAATAAATAAATCTTAAAAAAAAAGAAAAACTGCCTATGTGACTATTTTAAAGAATGATGCAAAAATCACATGGATATAAACCTTAATGCCTTCTTGCTAGAGATGACTTAGAGGTTAGAGCCTCAATCTTCAATCTCCACCTTCACTTTCCCCTGCCATTAGAGGGGGTTTGGTGAAAATGTTTAAGAGGCATTGCCTGTTAAATCAGTAAAACTCTGGTGTGAATTAGTCTGCGTTGACCTCCCTCTCTCCCATGTGTGTATAGCCCCCACCCCCACCCAACTGAACTTTGTGAGTGTCTATGGAGTCACAGTAAAATGACACTGGAAGAAGGAATGAAAGTAGCTTGAATTCTGCCAGGCCTGGAGTTTTCTGACTGCTGTTACTGTCAGCAATCTGAAGACAAGAGTCAAGGGGCCACAGGCTAAGTTCTCAGGCTACCAAGCCCAACTTTTCTGTGGCTCACACTCAGATCAGAGGCTGAATAGCTGTGCCAAGTTGACTGAAGGAGCTGCCAGGCTAACAGCAGAGAGTGGAACTCAGTCAACCTAGAAGGTCCTCTCTGGATTTTATTAGACTTTCTTTTTTGCATCTGGCTAAGGAATTGCTTCAAAAGTCTTTACTAGTGATTTTTTAAAAATCTGATTAACAGGGTTTGAGAAGAGCCACACTATGATTAAGTGGTTGGGGAAAAGATATGAAGAGAGGTTAAGGAGCTGTAGTTTTTAACTCTAGAGGGAAGATCTCAGGGGAGAGGATAGAAGAATGATTTTTAAGTGCCAGGCAGTTACTAATCAACTGACATACACTCCCTGAACACTCTGAGCCAGAATTGAGTCTTAGCTTTGTCCTGAAACCATAAGAATAAGGTTTTAAGGCATATGTGAACAGTGGCATAGGAGAGACTTAAGATAAACATAAGACAGGACTTCTTGGAGTAAAAAAGTAGTTCATTTCAGAACTGGAAATTACAGGGAACTTAGGGGAAAGTAATAAAATGTAGACCTTTTTGTAAGCTTTGTCATTGTTGACGAGTCATCATTTCTGTACATAGACTCTACCAGAGAACTCTGGTACCCAGTCATGTGGAAGTGGCTTCTACATAGATATGGTGATGGGCAAACATGTATTCAGAGGCTTAGAGATGAAAATAGCTGAAGGACAACAGAAACCAAGTTCGATGCAAATTTGTGTCCCCACCAACAAGAAGGTATTTGGTAAACTTAGCACCTGATTCTAGAATGAATGACTAAAGGTGGAGCTGAAAGGATAGATTTCCTTGAGAGGTAGAGCTGAAAAGAACAGCTAAAGGTTGGGGAGGATGTGCTTTGGGCAGAGGTACCAAGAAGGCACAAACTGGAATAAGTGGACTTTGGTGAATGTAGCAGAGGTGGGGTGTGGGGGGACACTGGGCTATGGGTTCCACAAGCAGAGAGGCTTGACACAGTGGGGAGCATTTTAGGCTCCCAAGGAGGAGGCAAGGCAAGATGAAAGTAGTGACTTGAGAAGGTTAAGTTTGCTAAAAATGAGTGGGATAGATTAGAAAGAGAAAGAAAAAGAAAAAGATGGTCTCTCACAGTTCCTGTATTTATTTCAGAACACTACTCTATTTATTTCAGAACACTCCCCACAAGCTGATGAAATATTGGTTGTCTGCCTCCATATCTACTGGACTATAAGCTCACTGAGTGCGTATCTTCTTTGTCTACTTCTCTACTGAATTCTTAGGGCCCAGCATAGACCTTAGCATGAAGCAGTGCTATATCAAAATTTATTCTCTGAATGGATAAATTAAACCAGGAGTGGAAGACAAAGTTCTGGAGTCCTAAGTTCATCTCTGGTAATCTTAAAGGCAAGCCAAGATGAATTATCCAAGATGAATTAGGGTACTTAAGGATGCTTTTTGCTTAGGGATGGAAACATAAAGCTCTATTGAGCCTTCTTACCTAGTCCTCAGATTTTGTTCCAAGATGACTAGTGTGAATCATGTTTCTCATGATTGGTACTTCCCATTTAAGACAGAAGGTTGTGATTCCAGAATTCTAGGAGAACATAATGAACAGTCCAGTTGGACAGTGTCTTTGGTTCAATTGAAACACTTCTGACAGCTTACCAAGTGTACATGGTTATCCAAGGAGTCGTCTGAAGGAGAGACTCATAGACACCTGGAAGGATAATGAGAAGAAGAAAGGTTTCATTCATTCCTGTAGGCTCTGTTATATCTGCTCATTTCCCTATTGGGTATTTCCCAATAGGGAGTCACAGAGGGAGGTATCATGGAAAGATGCCAATGTTGAAGTCTCTAAAGCTTATTTAACTTTGTTATTTATAAGAGTGAAATCTTGAATCAGCTACTGGACTTCTCCGATCATCAGTTGATTCACATGTAAACTGAAGGTAATGGCAATAACCTTCTCCTGGTTCTAGTAAAGATCATTTACAAATCACTTGAGAAGCAAAAATGTGACTGACAGACATCATTCATCTACATTTTTTCTTCCCTTGTTTTTTTTTTTTTTTTTTTTTGGGATGCATTTATAGCTAGCCACTGGGTCAAATAATATTTTTTGCAAAAGCTTCTGAGTTCACTTTCAATATCCTATATACAACAAACCAAACATTCTTACCTAAATTATATTTTACTAATACTAGCAATGACAAAATTTAGTAATTTGAGTAAAAGCTTACCCTAAATCTTTCTGATATTTCAAAAAGCCTGATATTTTTTCCTTTTGACACGAATATAGTATATGCAGAGATTTTTCTTTAAGTGTATAACAGTGTGCTCTGCTTTTCAGTAATAGGCTGCAGAATTTAAATTGTCTGGGATATCAGAGGTCCTCTGCTCTCGATTTTGCAGAAGTACATGATAAATGTGCTGACTCCAGAGTGGAAGATCTGCATTCTGTTATGAAACTTTTAACCAAAAAATTTGTGTTTAGAGAAGGTCAGGGGACCACACATTCATTCATTCAAGAAACATTTAATCAGTTTTGGACCAACACTGTCAGTGAACTTTTCACATCCCTTTCACCATTCCTGTGCATATCCACAGTCTCTGTAACACACAGGCATTGTTCTCCCTCAGTGCTTTTTGGAGAGTGTGGGCTAGAAACACCAGGGGCAGACTTCAACTGTGACGATAGCAGTTGGTGAATCAGTACTCCAACTTCCTTGTTTCTTAGTTTGAATCTGGGGCATATGCTGCATTGTCTCCTGGAGCTCCTCGATGGAATTAGGCTTCTGCTGCCCACAGTGGAAACTTCCTGATGCTGCTTTCATTGGCGTCTTCCCTTCCTCATCTCATTTCTCTACTCCTTCCTGGCAATTCCTAGGATCACTTTCCAAACAAACACTTTTCATTCAAATCTTTTTCTCAGACATTGCTTCCAGGGAGATCTGACCTAAGGTGAATTTTTACAAGAATTAAGGCATTGGACTAGGTGTTAAAGGAACATATTTTGCATCAGATAAAGCCATTGGCTCCAAAGTCTCCACAGTTCAGACAGGGAATGACATGTGCAGAAATATAATATGAATGGGTTGAGTTTTTCATTTCTCTGATATTTTCAAATCCCGTTGGTGCTCTCCCTTTCTCTTACTCCCTCTTTCTCATTCTCTCTCTCCCTCCCCTCTGGTTTAGATAACTGGAGGAATATGACAGCTCATAAGGGCTTACATTTTTAGGATTTTTTCCAACAGTTCCTTAAACACAGTCATTATTTTAAAAACTAATTATGTAAACTTATAACGAAATAGATATATTAAAGTCAAAGTTAATATATTCTCAATCTTACACTTCCTAATTATTTAACTACATGTTTCTATTACACATGCGCTTAAGACTTCTTATATCTATTATACCTACATGGTACATAATGTTATGTACCACAAATTCCTTTGCACCTTTGTGTTCAATGACTCGATGGCTTGAAACCAGCTACAGTGGGAGTATTTTCACCACAGAAATTAGCAAATGCTATAAATTAAAAGTGTCCCTCCTACCCCCAAAACTGGATAGCCAATTATTAAATATATATACACACAGAATACTAACTACACTTAGCCAGGAATTCTGCAAAAAGTTTTCTATCAGGTCCCAGTGAAGCTATCCTAAGTATTTCCACACCTCAGTTAAAGTGATTTTTTAAAATGCAGATCCGATTGCTTTATTCTCCCCTTTAAAACTCCTTGCGCCCACGCTGGCTTCCCTTTTCATCCTAGTCCTCTCTCCCATGTCCAGTACAGCTGGTCCTCTAATATTTTCTTTCCAGTAGTTTCATTATAACATTGAAAGAGACCAAACCCACCAAGTTATTTGAGCACCTGCTCTTGTTATACAAGTCCCACTTTCTAAGAGCTTACTGACAACCTTAAGTGAGGACTTCGGCACATACCTTCCTGCCACACAGTTCCCTATTCTTTCTTGTCCTTCCTCCTTGAATGCTAGTCATGCAGCCTTTTGTTCCCTGAACCAGCTGGTAAGCAATCTCCTTCTTGCCCCAGAATTTTTTCACTTATTCTTCCTTCTTCCCAAGACAAGATCCCTTATTCTCATCACTTAGGTGTCATTTCAACCATCATTTCCCCAGAGAGGTTTTCTCTGGTCATCTTCCTTACATCTACTGCATTTCCCCAAACCCCCACCCAACCAATTGTTTGAGCCTGTTTTATTTTTCTGGTAGCCCTTACATCATTTTGATTATCTTCCTTATTTATTGGTTGACTTACCTACTATCTTGCCTATCTATATATCCCAGCAGAATGTGAGCTCCATGGAAGGAACTCTGCATTTTTCATGGCTATCCCCCAGCATCTAGAATAATGGCTGTCACAGTAGGTCATGAGTTGGATTCATGGATGAATGTTGCATCTACTCTCTCCCATTCCCATTCTTTTCTCAATCCTCAGTTTGGTGATCTTATTTCCCATCCCCTCCTCCAAAACTGTATATTCAAAGTATCTGATGACTCCTGAGTTGCCACATTAGAAGGCATTTTACAGGGCTTACCATTCTCAGTTTGTGAAACTCTGCTCCCTGTAAAAATCCATCCTCTCTTGATTACCTTTCCATCTCTGTTTCTTGGATACACAAGTAAATTGCATCATTGGTGTCATTTCTTCATCCCCGCTGAATCTGGCTTGTCCATGTAACATGCTTTGGCATTAGATCAAGGTGAAAGTGACACAATTCTAAGGCTTAGTGAGAACCTGTGTATTTCTGCTTGTTTTCTTTTGCTTCGTCCATTGCCAGAAGTGAATGCCCTGCTGGCTGACTACAACCAGGAGAGTGGAAGGAGTCAAGTGGAGTAGAGCTGTTAAGACACCTCAGTCAAGCCCAGACTCCAGGTGACCACCCACCCACTCACGACCCACAAGTGGGCCAGCCAGAACTGGTCAGGTCACAGAATTCTAAGAAGAAATCTAATTGTTTTCAGCCACTGAATTTTGGGGTGATTTTATTCAGCAAAAGCTGATTGTTGCAGACTGATTGCAAATTATCTTTTCTCTGTTCAGTACTCAAGCAGTGGCTTTCTCCTGTCCCATCCCCATGCAGCTCCCAACTCCAGATGCTGCGTGATCACCTCTCAACTTAAGGTTAGAACCTCAGTTTCTATGCTTTGTTACCCACACTGGTCTCCACCCCAGAGTTCCAGACCCACACAAGTAATATTTCTCCCTGGACTTCCTTTAGGCTGCTTGATCCAACATGTCAAAACAGCAACATGTGAAAACGTCCTCCCCAAGTCCTACACTCTGCTGGCTCAGTCTCCTGTGGGCGCTGCTCTAACTGAGACACCACCACACTCCCAGCTGCTGCCTCTTACACCCCGTGGGTGCCAAGGCTCACCTACTCCACCTCCAAAACACCCCTCATGCACAACACTTGTACCTTCCAACCCTGCCTCTGCCTTGCACCGCCCTTGTCACCCACTGAGGTGAGTATTACAACACTCTCTGATCTAGAGGTCCCCAAGCTAGCTGAGCGTCACTTCAACCCAGAGAGAGAGCGCCATAGGAGCAGTCGTGACTGTCACTGATCGCAACCCTTTCCTGAGTCACCACAGCCGAAGGGCAGGCTCTCCTGCTCCCCTCTGCCCACCGGTACAGCACAGGGCTGGCTCACGGCCCATTGGTTATGTTCAGAGACTTCAAAGCTTCCTCCTGACCAGCCCCACGACACTGGGCAGGCTACTCAACCTCTCTGTGCTCATTTTTCTCACCTCTAAAGCAGAGATCATAGGGGCTCCCTGTAGGTGCAAGGGGTTGAGCGCCGCACTGCAGGGCTTCCACAGCCACTGCAGCACGAGTCCATCTCTGGCCTGGGGGGGAAGGGGGACCCACATGGCGCAGCAGACCTCTCCTGCCTCACCCGCTGCTCCCCTCAGCAGTGTATTTCATTTAGTTGATCTGCCTGTTCTACTCCCTACTCTGTCTCTGGTGAATCCTCTCACCCTTGGCGCCTCTGGCCTGTACCCCAGCTCTTGTATGCATAAATAAAATCTTCAAAAAAAAAATCAGAGATAATAACTGTGCCTCCCTTATTGGGATGTTCTGAGGGTTTAATAATTTCCCATATGTGTTGGGCATGTTGAACAGTGCCTGACATGTGATAAGACCTAAAAATGTTATATGCTGTCATGAAGACTTTTCACATGACATTTTATTCTGTTTGTCATTTATTAAAACAAAACATCTTTATACAGTAAGATATAATTTATTCTCATTTTTATTCCTATTCTTTTAGAGTGATATTTGCAGTTTAGTAATAGAAAGCAAAGCACTGGCATGAGTTAATGGACCATACTAGGTGATTACTCTTGTATGTTTAGTTTCTTCTTAATAAGAATGTGTTGTTTTAAGTACACAACTAAAACTTAATATGTTCCTTCTTTTTTGAGTCAGATGGATTAAAGTACAATTTACATAAAAATCAAATTCACCCTTTTCAAGAGTGTATCATTTGATGAGTTCTACGAGTTATGTAACCATTACTATCACTGAGATATACAACATTTTCATCACCTCAAAATGGTTTCCTCAAGCCCATTATGATCACTTTTTCAGACTCATCAATTCCTACCCATTCCTTCACTCTTCAGGTTTTAGCAAACACAACAATTGTGTGTGTGCATCACAAAAGGGCTATGGATTTCCAGGCCTTTGCTTATCCCATTCTGTTCTCAGATGCATCCTTCACTCACTCTTTGGCCTAGCTAATTCCTACTTCTCCTTCCAGCTTCTGCTGTCACCTAAGTCTGGGTTGACACCCTTGCACACCAGCTCTTGTCACATCACCTGGGGCCTCCCTCCCTGACCACATGGACAACTTTGTGTTGCTGTGAGCTGTTTACATATGACAGCCCTTCGCTGCCCCCAGAGGGATGGCAGGGACCTATTTCCCAGGCTCTCAGGTAGTGCCAGGCACTGAACAGACAGGACCCGGAGGCTGGAGGGTGTGATGGGCTCTCTCTCGTGCCATGGCAGGCAGATACAAGTCTATGGTAGAACTGCCTGAATTTGGAGGAGGCCCCTCACTCTTCCCTGTCCATCTAGTCCTGGGATATGTCTGGGCTTTTGCAGTTACACCCTGGGAGAATACAAGGCTGAGCAGCTGATGAAGCTGAACACTGCAAAGGATGGGGATTGTCAAGTCAGGTCAGGGACTGTGGGGCCTGGGGATCTGGCTGTAATTCAGCCTGGTGGAAGGAGTTTATCTGCTCAAAGATCGTGAGGATGAGTGGCTAGAGAATAGGAGGTTTTCACAGCACAGCTAGGCTGGGGGTGGCAATGAGAGGACAAGGGGCAGAGAGAAAGGAAAAGCAAAGACTCAGGATAGGCCTTACTTCCATACTGAAACATAGTTGTGTTGAGGCCAAACCAAGCATTAAATTATGGGAAGGCATAGAGTCTCCCTCTCTCTCTCTCTCCCTCTCCCCCTCCCTCTCTTCCTCGCTCCCTCTCCCCCTCTTTTTGGTAAATAAACCTCACTCTTAAGGACTTTGCAGTCCTATAATTAAACAATGTTTAAGGAACATATATTTATTGAGCCTCTACTGTGCATAGGCACACTGCCAGGCACTGGGTCATAGTGTGTAGAAGAGACTAGCGTGTCCCCCAGGACCCCTCTGTGCTCACCTATCTGCCAAGGGCTTCTCCTTACAAGCAGCAGCTTCTCTCTGCTGGAGGGTTTTCTCTGACTGACAGGGTGTGGAGGTGAGGTATAAGTCCCCAGAAAAAAGCTTCAACCACTGGGAATGTGTCGATAAATAACCCTCTTTCTTGCCCCTTGGGTGGGTCATCTCTGGGGTGTTTCCTGGGACGCTGAATGGTACTGAGCCCTGGTGCTCACAGCACCACTTGTTTGCCACTGAGCTTTTATCAGCTTCGTTCCATCCCACTTCTCTAAGTTTTCTTTGATCATTCCCCAAATCAATTACGTGGCTCCAAACCCTGCTATCAGGATCTATTTCTGGGAAAATCACAACAAAAACAAGCAGTGAATAAGATAAAGGAGGTCCCTACCCACAGCAAGGTACCTTCAAGGGCAGCTGGGCCCTTACTCTGTCTGTGAATCACTGGAGGTTGCTTAACCAGACTGGCAGTGAATACCAGGGACCCAGCACCAGCGAATGAATGAATGAATGAATGAATGAATGGCCTCCTGAAACTCCAGAGTGGCCAGTGATTGTCTTAGAGAAGTTCACGCATGTTCAGAAAGGTAAACTAGTTTGCCCATGGTCAACTGGTAGCATATGCCAACCAGAAGCTGGAATTCTAGACTTCATTTTCTAGCTGGGGCTCAAGACTACAAAGACTTGAGTTTCGAAAGTTAATCCAGGTTAATTCCCATTGATTAATTATTAATGTGCTAAGGAATTGCTAAAATGAAAAATAGAATGAACAGTTTAATTTCAACTTTATTCCCTCATGATGGCTTATATTTTCCATCTTTCTAACAACAACTAGTATATTAGGAGTGGCAAAAGTTAGGTTGGTAACATAAAATTACCCAAGAATAGACATTAGGAACAGGATTCCACAGCCACAGAGCCGGGGAAGGGGGGCTGGGGAGCATATAAGTATGCAGCAAGCCTCTCAACTATCACAAACTTTATTTCCAAGGAGGGGACTTTGACTCAAGTTAGGAGTTAACTTTAAGAGAGATTGATATAATGGTTAAAAATTGGCCTAAAATTATCTTAATTGAAAGATTTGGTTATGAAGAGAGTTGGTTCACATGGGGGAAAGTCATGTAATCAGTAAGTACTATTTGGCTCGGCTTTCTGTGAAGAAGGTAAGTTTGCTTGGATCACACAGCCTCACTGTATGGAGTAAAAAGCCATAAAGTGGATTACAATTATTGCTCTGCCATCAGCGGTTTGCACTAGCCACTCAGTATGACTCAATTGTACTCTTCCTAAAAATGGGCTCAATGACGTCTACGCTCGAATTTTTGTGCACTGTTTTTCCACACAGATTCCTTCGTTTACTCAGTAAGATTCTTTCTGGGGCTGATAGCAATCTCTGAGAGAAGGACTTGCCCTCCCCAGGTTGACCCCCGGCAGAACGCGTTTTCAGACCAGGGGCCTAGAGGGGGCGCTGTTTCGGAGGAAATTAGCTGGTTTAATTCTCCCGGCATTTGCGGGTTGCGCAATCCTGCTCCGGGTGACACCCACTGCCACCTCAGCTTGGCAGGTCCAGGGGCGCAGGCCCAGCACCGCCAGGATTCGAGCATTCCGCCGCCCTCCTAGCCAGAGCCCGCCCCAAGTCCGCGACCGCGAGCAACGCTGCGGCCCGGAGTGGGCGGGGCCGGCCAGCGCCCCCTCCCCCGTTTGGCTGGGCGTTCCGGTCCCGCCCCGCCCCCGCGCCGGGCCGAGGCCGCGCCGCCCCGCCCCTCCGCGGCCCCGCCCCCTCAGGTCCCCACAGCTCCTCCCCTCTCCCATTGGCCGAGGCGGAGCCCCTCCTTTCCACCCAATGGCCGCCGCTGTGGCTCGGCCACTTGCACTCTGACTGGCCAGCGACCGGCAGAGTGGCGGGGCGAAGGCCAATGGGGAGAGACGGCTCGATGAATGGCTGGCCCGGGTGGGGAAGGCAGGAGGCGGTGATCCCAGCGGAGGGGGCCGTTCGCCAGCTCGGAGGCAGAAAGTGCCACGACTCCACACGCGCGCACGCAGCGAGCGAGCGGCCGGAGCGGACGGTGGACGGGGCGGGTGGCGTCGAGGTCGCAGCGCCTGCAGCTGCTCGGGGGCGGCTCTCTGTGGAGGCTCGGCCGGCTCCTCTCCCTGTTCCGCGGCGGCGGCGGCGGCGGCGGCGGCGGCTCCTGCCCTTTCGTTCTTCCTCCGGCGGCTCCGCTGCAGGTAAGAAACTTGGCCGGGCCCTGCAGCCGTGGCGGCGTCGGCGCGCGGACCGGGCCGTCGGGGCGCCTGGGCCGGGGCCGGCCGCGCCGCGAGTGACACGTCTCCTTGGCTGCCCCTCCCCCGGCTGCGCCGCCCGCTGTCGCCGCGGCCGCTACCCTCGGGGTCGGGTCGGGCCCCGGGGGGCGTGTGCCCGGCCGAACCCCGTGCAGGGCCGTCGGCTGAGCGCGACCCGCAGCGTGAACCCCGTGCCCCTCGCCGTCCGGGGGACGTGCGGCGCCCCGGCGGCGCGACGCGGTGATCCTCCCTCCCTTCCTCCCAGCGGGCCGTCGGGCCGGCCCGCGCGCTCCGAAGTTGGGTGAAGAAAGTTGGCGGCGGGCGGGGCGGCGCACAGCTGGCGGAGGAAGGGGTTAAGTTTCGGGAAGCGGCCGGATGACGTTGCCCGGCTGGAGTCCGGGCTGGAGGGGGTGGGGGGGCGGGCGGAAGGCGGTGGAGGCCGGCGGGGGGGCCGGGGTTGAATGGGGGCCCGCTAGTAGGGCGCCGGGCTGCGGGCTGCGGCCTGGAGGCGCTTCGCTGGCCGGCGGCCCCGACGGCGTGAGCCTGAGACTCGGGGCTGCGGTGGGACTCTGAGCGGGGACGACGGCCGTCCGGGGTCCGGCCGCCTGGGCGGTCGTGGTAGCAACTTCCCGGAGTGCGGGACCCGGCTCCCTGCTCCCCCTGGCGGCGGGGCCGGGGGCACCGTTTCCCTTGCTCGGCCGCGCGGAGCTCGGCGCGAGGGCGCCCTACTGAGGGACTGGGGCACCCCGAACCCTGGTGGCCCGGCCCGCCCCTCCCACGCCACGATGAATGGACCGGCGGTGCCAGGCCCGGGCGGAAGCGGGCGCCTCCGGCCTGGCCGGCCAAGCACACTGGCAGCCGGCCTCAGTCTGTCGGTGCTCCCAGCCGCACCCTGGGTCAGGGGAGGGTGGGTTGGGGTCTGCGCTTCCTGGAGAGGCATCCTGAAGTTTCAGGAACCCCTTTCCTGATTATAGATAGTACACTTCAGCTCTGTGTGATATGATGGTTGAGGAAGTGGGCTTCTGAAATCACAGCACCACTGAGGGTGACCTCCCCGAGGTCCTTCCACTGCGGGTGTCAGCTTCCCCATCTGAAAAACGGGGCTGCCAACATTTCTACTTAAAGAGGAAAAAAAAGCTGTAAAGACCTAGCACTTGTAGGGAGTCGTCAACAAGTGTTGGCTGTTACAGTTGGGATGAGTTTTTAGGAGTGTGTGCGGCATAGGAGGGAGGTGGGGTCTGGCGCCAGGAGGACAAGTCCGGGTTGAGATTCCGTCCCCATAGCACGTTTACAGACCCTGTGTGCAGATCCTTTAACTTCTCCAAACCTGGGTTTCCTTATCTGTAGCCTGGAGATAGTACCGCCCACTCATTGTAAGGTCAGCAGCCGCCAGGCAAGTGCTGGGAAAAACTGGGACCTTGTGCAAACACAGGGCACTTTGGCAATAACTCCTGGAGGTCGAAGGTCAGCTGAGACTAGGGTGCACCTAAGAAATGAAACTTAGTGTGAAGGCTCTTGGGAGCCTCCCTTGTCACTGTTTGCTTAGTGTGCTGGAATCTTCAGGATGGAGGGGTTTTCTATTACTTTTTGTGAAATTTGGGGGGTTGGGTCCAGTAGGGCCTCACATCCTGGGCTAGAGATCTCTTCAGAACTTCCCCTGCTAAGTGTCCCCTCATACTAGGTCTTCTGTCTGGCTCTCCTGGGGATGGACGGCTGCATGTTTTACACCAGTCTTATGCAGTTGGAAGCATACATTCTTTTCCATCCCTGCCTCCTGCCTTACACTTTCTGTCTGCTCAGTTGTTTTAACTTCTTGCTTATTGGACACCAGAGAAGTCTTGGTGATTCTGAAGCATGCTGCTTACTGTAGTGAGGTCTCAATTCCTTTATGAACTTTCCAAAAGTCAGCCCCACTATGGTCTGCCAACCTGTTTGTCTTGCAGGAAGAAGCTTCCGGTTCTGAGGTCCCATTGATGCCACTTCCCTCTCTGTTTAAGTAAGAGATAAGCGGTGGGAGCAAACTTCCTAGTAGGTTAGGTTTTCCCTTTGCTTAGGGCACTGTAAACCTCTTGCAAGACTTCTGGGTTTGTTTGGGGGTGGGGGGTTGGTTCAGATTGGGGAGGGGAATGGGAAAGGTAGTCTTGCAATTTGGTGATGGGAGAGTTTTAAATAAATCTGGAATCACTGAGTCACATTTGAGCAATTATGCTCTTTGATGAAATGAGTCCCAAGTCAACAGGCTCAATAATTATACAGCATCAAATTCCATTTAAGTAGTTGGATGCAAATGGTTTAATTGTAATATTGGCTTGGTATGTAGCAGGGACACCTTTTGAAAGTGGTGGGGTGCTACATTCTTACTTGATCTTTTATCTGGGATTTTCACAGAGAATGACACAAACACACAGAATTCTTTTGATGCACCAGGTTTTCATTGCTGAAATCTTGTTTTGAAAGAAAAAAAAAAAAACAGTTAGAATTATGAAGGCAGAGATGTGTTATCCATGCCTGTATCCTGGACCTGGAATACAGGCCTGTTCTGTGACAGAATAAATGTTAACTAAATGAGGTACACTGCCATACCTATTAACATAGTCTCGCTAGTTATTCCAGTTATCTTGCTGGACAAATGAAACAGATCCAATTTGATTTTTAAGGTTTACTGTTTAGAATCAGATTCCACAATTTAATGTTTATATAGACCTTGCAGCAGTCCCAGTTTATAGAGTCCATGTGGTCGTTCCCATTCTGTGGATGAGAACATGGAGGCCAGCAGGTCAGGTATTTGTCAGGCCAGTTACCATTTCCCAGCTGCTGGTCTTCTGATTGTTTCCCTACAGTGCTATGTATTCCATACTCGTTAGGATAGTAACTACATGAGTTTCCGTGGAAGGAAGGTGGGGAGTTAGTTGAAAATGTGGCAGTGCGAGAAGGTACTTTTCATTATTTTATCATGTCTCCTGCATACTGTGCTTTCGAACACTATAGATACAAACATGAGACCGATATCTATGTTGTCCAATATTGTAACCACATAGAGCAATTAAAATTAAATAAAACTTAAAATTCAGTTTCTCAGCCATACCAAACACATTTCAAGTGCTTAGTAGTCAGATGTCAGTCATCGCGGATCTAGGTCATTTACATTATCACAGAAAGTTCCCTTGTACCAAGCTGGTTTTGTGTTACTGGCATTCTCTAAACATTCAAGTCTGTGTCTCTCTTGACTGTTTAGAAATACTATGTTGAATCATATTAAATTAACTGTCCATTCTGTAGGTCAAACATTTAAGATAGTGGCAGATCATGTGCTCATTCAAACTGGTAAAATTTCACCTTTAGAAGGCATTCTCTTTGCACATGATATAAATTGCACATCAGGACAAGGGGGGCTGCAGAGTGGGCAGCAGAGATAGTGATCACCCTTGGAGAGATTTTTACCTAACCCGACAGCACCAAAAGGGTTGAATGTGCTAAACACAGAAAATAGGTATTAGCAGAAAGCATATGGCTTGTAGAGAAAGTAAATATTTAATTCTAAGTGAGAGAAGCTGAGCAAGGAGGGCCACGTAGCATTATAGAAAATTAACTCAGGACTTGCTCACAGGCTGTTTTCTTAGGCAGATAAATTCAGATGAGTCTCCTAAAACGGCCTTACTCAACCCTGTCTAAAAGCCAGACACATTGTATTTCTTTTAAGTGCCATGTGTCTTCTACCTGCCTGGCAATGGGACACAACTTTAATTTATAAAGAAAGTTTTGTAATTTCTAACCTTGATTGTTTTGGGCAAGACTAGAACAACTGCTGGTCCCCAGACTTACATTCAAATAAACCAGCGTTTTCATACTCACTGATATAACTTGTTACCTGAGTCAGTGACCATTTTTAGAACTCTGTCATCTCATAGCTTTGAAAGGATCTTTGAAGGGCTCATTGGATAGTATTGGAGAAGAAATTTTGCATTCTTGGCTGTACTATTCAGCTGATCTTGTTTTAGGACAGGGAGAGGGATACCCCAGGACCTCCAAAATTGCCTGTTCTAAATAGGTTCATCCATCTGCCTCACCAAGACAAAACATAAAAAACCTTTAATGAAAGGAACTTTAATCTTTAATACAATTAGTAAACAATACAGAAAAGATAAAGAATATAGTTTCCAAATCAAGCCCCCAAGGTTACCCATCCCCTAGTGGGTAAAAGTCCACTCAAATAGGATTGGCTTAAAACCTGCCATAAGTCTAAAGTACCTTCCTGTGGGGACCCGTAGGAGAGTCAGAAACAGACAAACCTGGGAGGAAAAGAGAAAATCAAAATCAAGATAAAAGCTGCCATTGTTGGGCCTCCCTGGTGGCGCAGTGGGTTAAGCAACGCACTATGAAGCAAACCGCAACCACTGCAGCACGAGTTCGATCCCTGCTGCCGGCCAGGGAGGGGACCCACATGGTGCAGCAGACCTCTCCTGCTGTGCCTACTGCTCCCCTCAGCAGTGTACTTCTGTTGATCTGCCTGTTCTGCTCCCCACTCTCTGTGGTGAATCCTCTCACCCTCCCCGCCCACAACTCTGGCCTGTACCCCAGTGCTTATATGCATAAATAAATAAATGTTAAAAAAAAAAAAGCTGCCATTGTTAACCTCCCCACAGGTCTCTCACCCACATCTGTTCCAACCAGTCCAGGACCAGGAAGCAAGTGCAGCTTCTCATGTCTCTGCTCTATGTGCATCCTCCAGGTCTCCTGGCTCTCTCTCCTCCTTCCTTCCTTCTCCAGTATTCCCTCCCTTGGGTGGGACAGGGAACCTGGAACCTCTCCTTTTCCTGGGGATCACCCTGTTACAATCTTAGTACTTCATGTAAAATAATGTAAGACCAAAGTTGACTGATGATCAGTTATTTTCTTGCCTATTGCTCAGAGAGGAGATCCTTCAAAGACATTATCAACTAATTATAGTGATAATAAATATGTACTAGATCAAAAGTTGGAATAAAAGACCAGCTTAAACCCAAACCTTTAATTTCAGATTCTGACCCTCGATGAGGTGTGAGCAAACAAGGTCTGTTTTCAGGCTGCAGTACTGCACGGATTGAACTTGACCTGCATTCAAGATTTGTTTGGCCAATTCCATCATACTAAATAAATCAGCTGCCTTTTAAAAACAATTTTTTTTCATTATCGTCTGGACTTGGGGGTTCTCTCAGAAAAAAAAATGGGAATTTGGGGACATACCAGGTCACACAACTGTAGACTGGTTTCTCATTCGGGGTAAGGTCTGTGCTCTGTTCACCATTCACCAGGTCCTACCCCAGTTTTCATTACATAGTTGAGCTCTGGGCGCCCCTGAGAAGCTCCTCTAGCATCTGAAGGCAAGGAGAGCTGGAGGGCATATGACTGAAATGAATGGTCACCAGTGTCTCCCACTGACCTGCATTTGGGCAATAGAAATCTGGTTGAGGTTTCTAATCCCAAAAATAAGTGGTATGACTTTGGACATGACTTTGCTCTTTCCTGGGCTTCAGTTACTTCTTGTAAAATGAAACTAAGTCGGATGGCTCCCATCTTTCAGACCACAAACCTTAGTTTATCCTTAACTCCTTGTTCTCTCAGACATCTGAAAATCTTGTCATGTCATCTTCAAAATAGTTAGAATTCAATAATCTTACTCTTCCAGTGACATTATCTTCTACCTGGTTCAAATCCCTGTCATCTGTTACCTGTGTTATTTCACTAGCTCCAAAGTGGTCTCTCTGCTTTTGCTTGTAGCCTCTGCTTTCCTGTCTGTTCCCAGGGCAGATCATGTCACTCCTGTTCAAGACTGTCCTTGGCCAGAGTCTTTACTTACAGTGACCTCAAAAGACCCTGCTTTCACACTGGCTTCACTTTTACTACATCCCTGTAGCCTTTGTATCCATCATACTGGTCTCTTCTCTGTTTCCTAGGCATGCTTCTGCCTCAGGGCCTTTGCATGTGCTGCTTTTCTCTGTGGGAAGCTTTGTCCCAGATGGCCACATAGCTTTTTCTCCTATCTTCTTGAGGGCTGTGAAATGTTACCTGCCTGGCCACCCTATTTAAAGTATGGTGGTGACCTTCTAGTCCCATTCCCACTCTCTGTCCCTCTTCTTTGCATGGTTTTCTTGTCATTATCATTACCTGATAGGCCACATAGGTGACTTATTTTGTTATTTCTACTACTAGAGGATAAGCTTTCTCAGTATAAAATTGTGTCTGTTTTGTTCCCCTGAAATCCCTAATACCTGAAACAGTTACTGAATACAGGTGATGTCCATCCTTGCTGAGTTAATGGAGAGATGATTTTCTAGTGCTCATGTTCTATAAGTTTTATTATTCAGCTTGAAATAGCCTTGATTCCTAGAGTGTGAAATGAAACACACAAAAAAACCCATGTTTCAAAGCCAAGTGATTTTTTGGATTCTCTTCAACCTTACTCCAGTAGGGAAGATGACAATAGGAAGTCATGGAGAAGGGCTACCGTTGCAAACCATCCCAGTTCTGCCAGCAGAGGCCAGGATTTGGAGTGACCTTAGGGGAAGGCCTTGGGCATTTGCTCTGGCCTGGGAGACCTAAACCTCCAAGCTGGATATATTTATCTCAGTGTTACCTGTTTCTCCAGGACCCTATGCAGTGGGGCCCTTCCCTGGCTCTCCGTTGGTTCTGGGAGGAGAATTGGCAGCAAGCATCTTTTATTTCCTTGTATAGTTTGAGTGTTAGGTGGGACTTGGAGAGTAATTGCCTATCAGTGGTGACACACTTACTATGAAACAAAACGTTATTTTTGGTTTGAACAATGAGCTGACTTACTCGGAAAAGAGATGGATTTTGTGTTGAGTGAGCAAGAGTGTTCCTTAGTGGTAGGAGGGAACATTCTTAGTTGTAGTTGGCATTCCATTCTCTCTTAGTTAACTTGGTCAGACTGAGGAGGAAGAAGAGTTGATAAGATTAACCTCCTGCTTCCCCTGCATGTTATTTTATTTTATTATTTTTTTTTTTTTTTTTTTGGCTCTGGAGACCTTGTGCACAGAAGCCAGGGGAAGTGGAGGAAAATGGTCAAGGCATGCAGTCTGGCTGGAATCCCTCTAGGCCTAGTGCTAGCCTTTGTTTCTCCTCCTCTCTTCTACTTTTGCTTTTAGGCAAAGAAATGACAAGTTCTAGATTCTCAGCCCTTTCTGATAGGACGCTCTAACTTGTCCATTTTACAGGGGATGGTGTAGGACCCTCATTCTGTCCTAAACCTAGATTGTGGCTTTTTCAGGTACTTTTCATTCAGTGGTTAAAACTGTACCACTCAACTGCTTCAAAAGCTATTTTCTTTTCAATGAAGACTACTGAATAACTTTATGAAAATGAATATATTTTCATTCTTTAGTAAGTTCTAGATACTCGTAGTTATAAGAAACATACTTCTCAGAATTTCATTGTAATCACAGTGATTAAAGGACAGTGAAGAATAAATGGATTGTTGACACTCTTCATGAAAAGTCTTAGTGATTAGTCCAGCGACATTTCAAAGGTCAGATTTAGCCTTAACTCCCAAAACTACTCTTGTTTGTTTTAACACTTAGCTCAAGTTGGAAGCTCCCAGCCTTGTTATACATATATATGTATACATATATATGTTATACAGATATTGACTTTTAAAAGTCAGTGAGGACAGTACAGTGGACATGGTCTCGGGCAGTGAGGGTCTGTGGAGTGGTTAAGGCAGGAGATGACAGCTCACCTTCACCTTGGTTTCAACCACCCGTTCTCCTTGGTGGGAGCAGCATCGTCTACATTGTTAGAGGACTGAGAGGTGGCGGTAATGAAAGTGTCATGACAGATTCTGCAGGTATGAAAGATGCTTCTCCTTGAAAATCCATGTGAAACTTGTTCCTGTCAAAGTTGGCATTTAGTAAATATTTTCTAAACTCTTTACTAAAAGTGCACACATATAAGAAAATGCACTGTCATGGGTTTACAAATCAATACACTTCCACAAACTAAATACCCTGTTTAACCAGCAGCTTAAGAAACAGATTACCACCACCACTCCCAGCTCCTCTGTGTCCACCCCCTCCAGTTGCTCTCTGTCCCCAGATGATCTCCTGATTTCTAGCATACACTTTGAACTCAGTGTAAATGGCACATGCTCCTTTGGGTTTTCTTTTTTTTTTTAATTTTTTTTTAAAGATTTATTTATTCATGCATACAAGCACTGGGGTACAGGCCAGAGGTGGTGGGGGGAGTGATAGAATTCACCAGACAGAGTGGGGAACAGCACAGGCAGATCGACTGAAAGACACCGCTGAGGGGAGCAGTGGGCGAGGCAGGAGAGGTCTGCAGCGCCATGTGGATCACCTCCTGGTGGCAGCAGGGATCGAACTCATGCTGCAGTGGCTGCGGTTTGCTTCATAGTGCGTTGCTTAACCCACTGCGCCACCACGGAGGGCCTCCTTTGGGTTTTCATTCAGTGTTGTGTGCAACATTCTTCAGCACTATTGGGCTAATTCATTCTCATTGTTGTGTAGTATTCCAGTACATCACAGTTCATTCATTTTATTATGAATGGTACAAGGGCAGTTTCTAATTTGGGCCTTTTTAATTAGATGATATGTTACTTTTCAATAATATGATATAAATTACTTTATAAAACATAAAGCCTTGTCCCTGATTTGGGGACTACTTGTCCACATTTCCATTGGATTAATTCCTAGAAGTGGGATCACAGATCACAGGGCCACAAGGAGACAAGGTCAGGTTTAGAAGAGAGTGCCAGTCTTTTTCCCAGAGTGCTGGTATTTTATACTTCTGCTAACAGTATATCAGAGCATGGACTAGATTATTCAGTGGTTGACTTTAAAAAAAGAACCAAAGTAAGTTTGAGTTACCATTGCTATTAATAAAAAAGAATTTATCTACGTCAAATTTTTCTATCATAGAGGTAAGGATGTTCGGTTGTGGAATTTGTTAATCCAAGGTGGACCTTCACAAAGGACTTGATGAAAAGAGGGTCATATTTTATGGCCAGTGAGCTGTTTCTTAACTATAAATTCAAGTGAAAAGATAGCTCCTCTAGTGGTTCAGTAAAGACAGACTCAGAGCTGGAGACCAAGTTTAATAAGGTATAGTGAGTATCAGTGTATTAAGTAGAGGTCTTAAAAAAAAAAAAAGGAGAACAGGGGCCTCCAGTGGGTTAAGCGCTGCACTGTGAAGCGTCTGTGGCACAGCAGCATGAGTTTGATCCTCTGCCAGGGAGGGGACCCACATGGCACAGCAGACCTTTCCTGCCTCACCTGCTGCTCCCCTCAGCAGTGTATTTCAGTTGATCTGCCTGTTCTGCTCCCCACTCTGTTTCTGGTGAATCCTCTCACATCCTGTGACTCTGGCCTGTACCCCAGCTCTTGCGTGCTAAATAAATAAATCTTTAAAAAAAAAAAGGGGGTGCGTACAAGCAGTTGGATACCAGATGTCATTCAGTGCTGACCCACACATTCCTTTTCTGAAATCCGTCTGCTTCCTGGAATCCTTGTGCAGAGCCCAGGCTTGGTGGTGCAAGGGTACTGCAGGCTCCCCTCCCGGGATTGGTGGATTGGATTTAGAAGTATCTCTTGTACACAGTGCAGACGGTTCTCCTCTCACTTAGCTGGGATGATCTTTTAAGTGCTTGGTTGGCCAGGATTTGCTTTGACTAGGTATGACCCCAGTGCCAAACATTAGTAGCTTAAAGAAGGAAAGGGCCACTTTGTTTCTGGTGATGAAGATGGACTGAGTGATCTGGACCTCCTTTCTGAGAAGTAGGATGGCAAGGGTATACACAATAAGTAAACTGCTTCTGAAGAGCACTGGGATGGCTTAGACGATATTGGAGAAGAGAGGGAGAGCCCATAATCTCAGGGGAAGCAGTACTGAATGTTGAGTATAACCTTGAGGGCATTGGCAAACTGAGTTTTGATGACATCTTTAGGCAAGGGGGGGGGCAGAGATCAAAGTGAGCAGTGTGATAGGAGACCCTTAGAGCTGGAGCCACAAGAAGGCTGCTGCACCATCAAGGTCAAAGTGATACAGAAGTTGTCCCTCATGCAGCCCCAGCGTCTAAGTGCAGAAATCATCACACCAATTCAAGAATTCTTTAAACACAACCTGAATGGATACTGCTCCTGGGCCAGTTCACAAGCAAGCAGATCTTTAAAGACTGAGTCTTTATCCTAACTCAGTGAAACATCTGTGAAAAGCAGGTATAATAGAGTGTTGACATAGATTTTAAATGATGCTTTTACTATACCTCACATAATAGACAAGATTGAAAAGATGTACAAGAAACAGGAAACTATGATGACCTAGCAGATTTGAAAAAGCTATAAAATATAACTTCTGGGCAAGAGCACCTCAGTAATTGTAATTGAAAATCCAACAGATCAGATATAACTTGAGACTAAATAAACTGAAGGTAGAAGAAAACATACAGATTTCACCTTAGAGAACCAAAATTTTTTAATTTCTAAGACTAGTTAAGAATAAGGGAGGATAGACTGAAACATGTATCTAATTGGGATTCTGGGACCGGCAGAGATCAGGGACAGAAACCTGTGCATGATAAATGTTGAGTTTTACAAAAGGCATGAGACACCCACCCAAAAACAAACAAAAACTCCACTTGTAAAGACTAGTGCTCTGGCACCAGAGAGGAAAAAAAAATCTAAAGTAAGAGAAATGAATATAACTTTATTTTCTTTTAAGATTTATTTATTTATGCATACAAGCACTGGGGTACAGGCCAGAGGTGCGGGGAGGTGAGAGAGTCCATCAGACAGAGCAGGGGGCAGAACAGGCAGATGGACTGAAACACACTGCTGAGGGGAGCAGAGGGCCAGGCATAGGAGATCTGCCTGTGCCATGTGGGTCCCCTCCTCAGCCGGCAGCAGGGATCGAACTCGTGCTGCAGTGGCTGTGGTTTGCTTCATAGTGCGTTGCTTAACCCACTGTGCCACCAGGGAGGGCCCGAATATAACTTTAGTACAAATAAAAACCAAAATAACTAGTGGCAAATGCTCACTAGAGTAAATATTCTCAAGGATGTTCTTGGAAGGAAAGTAATACCAAGTGGAAAGAGTGAAATGTACAAGCAAGGAAGAATAAAGAAAGGCAGTAAATATTGGCCAACCCTAAACAAATGTAAAAGAATAATAAAATGTTTGTCAATGAGGAAGGGGTTGGAAAATGGATAGGATTAAGTACATAAAAACATCTAAGTTAAAGGGGTAATGGTATTAGTGGAGAGGAGTCAAGTTTTGTTTAGCTTTGGGAACCCTGCTTGTTATTTTTTAGAGATTCTTACTAAAGAATAGGAGTAGTATATTCCATAATAGTGAGGGTAGGGGAGTAGAGATTGAATGATTAAGAAATAGTGCAAAAAGAAATAAGAGGGAGACTAAAGAACCCCCAGAAAGGGTGGGAAAATAGTACAAAATAAGATTACAGATTTTAACTCAGTTATCGGCATCCCTATTACATATAAATTGACCAGATACCCCAGTTAAAATATAAAGATGTTATACTGGAATTTAAAAATCAAATCTTATCTTGTGTAAAGGTAAAAGAATAAAGATAAACTATGGAAATAGTATTAAAAACTGGTGTTGCATTATATTATATAAAATGGACTAACCAAAAAAAAAATAGAAAAGGTCACACTATAATGATGAAAGTTCAGTTCACTTACACATATGACAATTTGAACTTTGGCCGCATCTTAACACAGTTAAAAAATATATAAAATGAAATGAACAACTATAAGAAATTGTTGAATCAATAAATATATTAGAGAATTTTGGTATATCCTCTGAGTGATTGAGAGCTAAGCAGACAAAAATCTATGAGGATTAGAACTTGATTAATATTAAGAATATAGTCTATGTCTGTATATATGTAAAACACTGCAGCAAACTAATACATACTTGATTTCAAAATTCTCAAAGATTGACCATATCTGGGGCCTTAAACTATATCTCAACAAATATCAGAGGATTGAAATTACATAGAGTGGATAGTTTGAACATAATTCTATTAAACTGGAAATATGAATTAAAAATACGTAGAAAAGGGCCTCCCTGGTGGCGCAGTGGGTTAAGCAACGCACTGTGAGGCAGACTGCAGCCACTGCAGCAGGAGTTCAATCCCTGCCTCTGGCCAGGGAGGGGACCCACTTGGTGCGGCAGACCTCTCCTGCTGTGCCCGCTGCTCCCCTCAGCAGTGTACTTCCTTTGATCTGCCTGTTCTGCTCCCCGCTTTCTGTGGTGAATCCTCTCACCCCCCCCACCTCTGGCCTGTACCCCAGTGCTTATATGCATAAATAAATAAATCTTTAAAAAAAAATACGTAGAAAAGCTCTATGTGTTTGGGAATTAATTAAAATACACTTCTTTATTTGTAGGCCAAAAAATAAAAATATATGTTAAAATACTATAAATCAAAACTCTGGGATGTAGCTAAGGTGTTATTTACTTTAAAATAGAAGAAAAATGAAAATTAATAACTAAATCTGTCTTCGGGAACTAAAGAGGGAAAAATAAATTTAAGACAGAAGTAACAATGAGAAGGAATTAAAGAAACAGAGCAAATAAATATATAGTAAAGAGGTTCAGCAAAGCCCAGACTTCATTGTTACAAAAGATATGAGCAAATATCTAGCAAAACTGATCAAGAAAAAGGCACAAATAACCATTATCAAGGTTGTAAAATGGAACTTTAACACCGGTGCGGTAGATATTAAAATGATAAACAACTTGTGCAAAATAAAAATAAATCAGAGCATTTCTGTATCATTGGTGTTTATTAAGAATACCCGAAGGCTCCAGAGGAGGGGGCTATTCTGCACATCATACGTAGACATCCTTTTCATATTTCAATGTGGCAATAATTTTGCAAGCTCTGACAATTTCTAGGAAACTATAACTTATTAACACTGATCCAAGAAGAGAACCAAGAAAACATCTAACAAACAACACTGAAAACAGGAGACCCTAATTTTCCCTTTGAGATCAGGAAAAACAGGATATCTTCTCTTCAACACTGTGTTGGAGGCCCTGCCCTGTGTGAAAATCCAAGAAAAGTGAAACAGAAGATAGGAAGGTTGCGAAGCAAGGGTCAAAACTATTAGTATAGGCAGTATGCTTATATATGTAAAATGCTTTTTGAAAAATCTATAGCTACAAAATTTAACCAAGGTTGGGGGTGGGGAGTGAGGAATCACCCTACAGAAATCTATAACAAAAAGAAAGTGAAACTTAAAGAGCATTTGTGATAGTGTGAAAACTGTGAAAAACTAAGAAGTAACTCTTTGCAAAAACATGTAAGACCTCTCCAGTGAATGCACAATTTTCCCTTATTTTTATTACTTTTCTGTTTAGATTGTGGTCCTTACAACCATATTAATGAATGATTCCCATCCTGATGAGATAGTTTGTAGAGCCTTCATTTTGCAGACACTCGTGAGTGTTGATGTGCTAAGGTTTCATTGGACACAGTTCCCAAGAGACTGAGCCCTGCTTTCTGGAGCTTAATGTCTTAATGCAGTGAGAACCGTCGTGGGCTTGCATGTCTTCACTGCTGTGATCATTTTGAGAAGTCTGGATTCTTGGTTCCTAGCTTGTAGGCATGTTGTATTCATTAACAAGGTGAAACCTGTAGGTTTTGTAAGCTCTCAAGACTTAGGTCTACTTAAGTACCTACTTTTCCGAAAGCTATTATTTGGAAAAAAACAAAAATGTGGTTTCCGCCCCACCCCCTACCCCCCTCACCTTTAGGCATAGAGAAGCTGCGATGACTGATGAATAAGCAAAGACTATACATTTCTACTTTTAGTGTTTCAGTTTCTCTTTAAAGGGAGTTGCATTGTTTCTCCAAAAGAGGGAGTCCGTTATTTCCATCTTCTTAAAACAGGAAATAAATTATATCAGAATACATCTTTCAGTTACCACATTTTCTCGGTATATAAAATCAGATTACATTTAAAATTTTACATACATTGATCTGAAAGCTTTTTTTTCCTGAATATTTTTAAATGTTTTAGATAAAGTTAATAAGTATTTTTTTAAAGATGAATTTATAAACTAGTAAAAGAGATTGCCAGAGGTTATAAGCCTAGGGTGAGGGAGGTGAAAGGGGTGAGCTGACCCTCGTGAGGTGGGGTGTTGTAAACCATCATCTTTGTGTCTTTGACTTTAATGTTCACTAGGAACAGGGATTTGTCTGAGGTGGGGAATGGAAACTGACCCACCCCTCTAATCTAGATGGGTGATATACCACACTCAGTGAAAGAACAGACTTGTGGCAAAGGAAGACTCATCTTGTTTTATCCTAAAACAGGAGAGGCAGTCTGAGAATTTGTAACAGGAGGCCCATGCCTCATGTGAAAATGAGTCCTTGGCTGCTGTTTTCTCTCAATGTGGGTTGAAGCAAAAAACAGTTCAACTCAACCCAAACAGGATTACCCCTGATAAAGTCCAACCAAAGATAAGACACAAAATCACTGTTAAAGGTGTAAAGTAGGTAATAAAATACATTAATGCAAAAAATGACACTGGGGGAAAAAATCTGGTCAACTTGAAAAAGAAATAGAATAGAATAACGAAAAGGACTGATACAGAGCTGGGTAGAGTTAAGTTGAAGAGATAACTGTTAAAAGTAGATTATATGTCCAGGGAGTTTTCCCAAATGGTAGTACAAAGTGAATGAGGACTAAATACAAGATTTACTGCAAAGAACTGATGCAAGACAAAAAATTTTCAAAGAACTAAGTCTCCATGGGTTTTTTCAGAATTGATGACAAGCTTGACTCCTCAAAGTCAGGAGGTACAATGAGCCTGCATAAAGTAAATAAAAATAAATACACACCTAAAAATTGTTTTTGTTGAACCCTTAAAACTCCAAAGGTGGATCTTAACAGTAATGAGAGTTTAAGAAAAGGTTTTATTAAGGAATGACAACTTGATAACAAGTCTCAATAGTAACTTCCCCTTCACTCCTGACCCCTTTTCCCCCACCAAAAAGAAGCCAAACATTTCTTCAAAATAACTGCCCAGTAGGATTCTCTACTGAGTTAATCTATTTATAAAGAATGAGGGAAAAATTAATTTGTTCAGGGCTGTACTGACTGAGAAAGTTTATCAAGAAAAAAATCATTGCTGAAAAAACTAGTCAAAAATGTATTTTCTGAAGACCTTGAAGAAGGAAATGAGATACAAAAATCAGTAATGAGCAAGTGCATCAGCAATCTGGAACAAAAATGAAGAGTTCAAGCGAGTGTGATAAAGAAGGGGGTGCACTGAGGTGTAAAGAAGGCTCTTAGATGGAAGGGTAGGGTACCATACTTCCGACCTTCTGTGCTGCTTCTTTTATGAATCAGGTCAAGAGTGATGTATGTAAGGAAAACATAAGGGTAATAAGGAATTAGAATTTTTTTTTAAAAGAATACTTACTAAAAAGAAATAGAATATGTAAGTTCTGAACACTAGAGGAAAGAGGGATAAAACTTGAATAATAGGGGCCTCCATGGTGGTGCAATGGGTTAAGCAATGCATTATGAAGCAGACCCAGACCGTAGCCACTGCAGTGCAAGTTCGATCCCTGCCACTGGCTGGGGAGGTGACCCACATGGTGTGGCAGACCTCTTCTGCCTCTCCCTCTGCTCCCCTCAGCAGTATATTTCAGTTGATCTGCCTATTCTGTTCCCCACTCTGTCTCACCTCCCCACCTCTGGTCTGTACCCCAATTCTTGTATGCATAAATAAATAAATCTTTAAAAACAAACAAAAATTTTTAAAAACTTGAAAAATAAAAAAAAATGCAAAAACTAGGGGAGAGAGTGAACAAAGAAAAAGTGTAAATAATAATCCCAAAATAAGGGTATAATGAGTAATTATATAGGAAATTGCAATAGACATTGATAAACTAAACATACTGGTTAATAAAATAAATCGCTAATCTGGTGTTAAAGTAAAATCCAGTTATATGCTATTTTTAAGAACTCCATTTAAAATACATGAAAACAGGACATAGAGAATAGAAAAAGATTCTAGGCCAATATGAATGCCCCCAAAATTGGTATAACTTTTAAAATAATCAGACAAACTAGACTTTAGTGGGAAAAATTGTTATTAGAGATGAAAAGTCACTATATAATAGGGAGAAAAAATAGAAGATATTGGATCAGGAAAATTTATCAATTCTGATCTTACGTTCACCAGATATGATGACCTCCAAATAAAGCATAAATTGACAAAGCCCCAGGAGAAGTTGTTAAACTCATGTTCATGGTGGTCAATATTCAAATGTCTCATTAACTATTAGATTAAGAAAGTGAAATACTGGTGTTGAGGTTATTAGACTTGAACTAAGGATACACATAAAATCATTCAATAGAGTGTACACATATATTTATAAAAATTGATCATAGCCTAGAAAATTTCACGAAATACGTAATATAAGTCAGTATTTTTCCAGCTGTAGGACCAACCTAATGTGAACCTCAAAGTTAGTTTTGTTGGCTGTGAAAAACCTTTCTAAATTTTTTGATGACACAGATAATACCATTACATCCCGTGTACTAATACTGAGTTCTTTGTTTCATGATAACTTTATTACTTTGTGTCTCTCTACATGTGCATATACACATGCACATACTGGTGTGTACAAATGTATGTGTGTGTCCTGGGTCATGTAAAAGTTATTTTTCTGGATCCTGGTTAAAAATATGAAAGGTTTGACTGATAGCACACAGAACAGATTATGTGTGACAGAGCAATTAGAAATTATCAATAATAGCTCAAAGCCCCCATGTGTTATGAAAGTTTAAATATACGCCACCTGACAAATTGAAGAAGTCATACAGAATTAAAAATACAGCTGAATTCATGACTATACTTTGCATCACAGCTTAGAACAAGAAGCTACAGCACCCCTTACAAAGAAGTTAAGTACCTTAAACATTTGCTACAAGGAAAAGTAAGACCTGAACATTAATAAATGTCCAATTTAAGAGGAAACAACAGAATAAACCAATGAAAGTTGGGGGAGGGACTAATGAAAATTATTTAGATCCAATCACAAATCCAAAGTGCTGATTCTGGAATCATTTAAATTGAATTAGTTAAAAATAATTACTCTCCAATAACAGATGTTGAAACACCAGATCCTGACAATTTAACATGCACATTCTTCCAAACCTGCTAAGACCAGTAGTAAAGGGATGTTCCTTAACTCATTTCATGAGTCTAAATGACCTTGCTACCAAGGCTATATGTAATCACCTAAGGCACATATACAAATCCACACAAAAATATGAACAGACTAAATATAGTAATACATTAAGAAAGAAAACAACCACCAGTAAGTTTTTATATCATAAGAAACATCTACACAACTCCACATTGGAGGTGAGACTCGGGTGAGGTCAGGCAGCTGCTTCTCCACCCTGCTCAGCTCGGGTACAGAGTTCTCAGTTCTGTGAGTCAGGAAAAGACTCACCGCTCTTGCCCCCTCCACTTCTGGCCTACAACCCAGTTCTACGCAAAAAACAAACAAAAATGTGGTATTGATGTTGCGCATAGATAAATAGAGTAGTGGAACCTAGTGGGGCAACTAGTAACCGATCCACACATATTTCAAACTGGATGTGTACAGAGGTGGCTCTGTAAGTCTTGTCAGGTTGGGGTCGAGAGAGACTAGACCTAATAAAACAGTCAGGAAATTGTGCTGAAGAATTAAAGTGATGCCACTATTTCCTGTCATGTGACAGTGAATTCCAGGGAATATAAAACTGTGAAAAGCATTACGGAAGCTTTCAGAATAAAATAAGTTCTTCTAGAAGATACAATGACTTTTGCCACATGGTTCCCTCCTGTCAGAATTGTAGGAATGTGGGTTACTGGGGGTCAAAGCTATAAGGGAGGTTTTCCTCTTGTAGGAACTATTTTATTCCTTTTTGAGTTTTGCCCAAAGGAATTATATGGCCTCCGTTCAACATGAATGCGCAATTGTTTAAATTTAAAGGACAGCAGTATTTTCTTTTCCTTAAAAAATGGAAACATTCTCTGATTCTGGGGTAGTAGCTGTCAGATGAGAACGACAATCTGTAAAGGCAAACACTAGTAAACTGGACTATGTTAATAGTATAACTGGTAGTCATTACCCAAAAGCACACTATAAATGGGATCAAGGGAAGACCCTAAATTTTAACACATCCAAAATGTAAAGGACACCCGCAAGCCAGGGAGGAGAACAACCTGGCGGAGGGAAGACCATGGGTGACAGCAAAGGAAACCCAGACCTGCGCCGTCACAGCCGTTCAGTTGACACCTCGTCTCAATTCTGACACTGCAGGAGGTATTGGCGAGATGAGCGGGGGTGCGTTCGGGGAGAGCTCGGCACCCCAGCCGGTAGCTGCAGGAATCTAGAGAATCTGCGGAGGCAGCCGGGAGGCATGTCACACTCTAGCTCTGTGTGAACAGCGTAAAATTTTGAAATCTGAATGCCTCTTATGGGAGTGTGGGTCCACTTCATTGGTGGTCTCAGTGCATGGCGTAGGAGTTAAAATGAACTATAGCTAAGCGCATTTACATGAAGAAATCTCAAAGATAAAGTTTAACTTTAAAAACGTTGCCCCACAATACCTACCGTAGTGTCAGTTGCAGAGCACTTACTAACTCTCAGGTAACTATTTTGCTTGTGGAGACACATGTGCATATGCACCTATGGAGGTGCTATGTGACACATCCCAGGCGCTGGTCTCTGGGAGGATACATGAGATAGATAGGTATTTAAATAATATATTTATGTGTGTATGTTTTAAATATCTGAAGTAAATGTGGTCAAATATTTGGATTTGATAAGCCTCATAGGTAGGTAAGTGGATGGCCCTGATATTTTTCTTTATTAAAAATATTTCATATTTTTAACATAAGGAAATACAAATCCAGATCAACCTGTGTCTCTAGGTTCTCTATTTCATTCCGGTTGGGTTTTAGTTTTACACCTTCCC
This sequence comes from Galemys pyrenaicus, assembly GCA_019455555.1. Lineage (NCBI taxonomy): Eukaryota > Metazoa > Chordata > Mammalia > Eulipotyphla > Talpidae > Galemys > Galemys pyrenaicus. The sequence continues at coordinate 2,799,282 of JAGFMF010011428.1, read as the reverse complement.
GGAAGGCACTTTGGTCTCCTAGGAAATGTATCTGGGCTTGTTTTCTTTGACCCCTGCTTAAACACCTGCCCTCCCCCCAGCAGATGGCCTGTCAGGCATCCTGTGAGTACCCACACGTGGCCATGGCAGAGCAGCTGGTTATGGTGAGACGCAGCCAGCCCATTGGCGCTGTTGAGGGTCCTTTCACAGTGCCACAGTAGACTCGACTAGTTGGCCTCAATGAGTTAGCAAATGTATTCCATGTCTAAAGAATTTGGGGCTTCTTCCACTTATTCTTGTTCCCTGAATCCTTACCCCTAGGAACAGAAGAAAAGCCACTCAAAGGACCCTTGAGTGGGTCAGCGAGTAGTCAGCCAGCAAAGCCTGGGAGTGGTGCCCAAGCCTCTGGTGGCTGTGGGCTTCTTTCCCTTGTGGATGTGTGTGTATGGGGGTGGGGAGGAAGGGGGGGCAGGGAAGATTCACCTTTTTGCTTGACACTCTAAACATACTTGCAGTAGTAACTAAAAATTCAAGCTTCATAAAAGTTTTTGCAGTCAATAGAATGTAGGTCTTTTGTGGTCAGACTATACAGGATATGGGTGGGCACCCATCTGGCCTCATTCTTTTCCCTCTTGGGGAAAACCCTGAGGGAGATTCCAGCTGGGGCTACTTTTATAATGATGGGGGTTTCGGAAGCAAATCACCCAGAATGTTAGTCTTGAGCACAGTTGGTGGGCATTACTGGCTTTATTGTCCCTGCAAGTCAGGGATTTCTTCATGATGTTTCTGCCCCACCAGGCTGACTACAGAATGGGGAGGCTGCCTGTCACTTAGACTTCTGCTGCTCGGGTGATGAGACCTTATAGTCTGAAATGTCTTCATGTATCACTCACATTTTCTTGTGAGAGTTCTTTTAAAGAAATTCTAACTCAGAAATTAATGTGAAGGTATCATTTCTTTTTAGAGCAACCTGCTCTAGGTTGGGAAGACACATTTGTGCTGTTTTCAAACATGGAGTAGTATGAGCTGCAGAGGGAAAACACCCTCCAAAGTGTGCTTTCCTCAATTCTGTGCTTCCCGTGGGGCTCTTATTTTTGTATTCCATGTTTGTGAGTAAGAAGCAAAGCTAACTTTTCAGCCTTGGCTTTTGTGCCTGCACCAGGAGGCTCCCCAGTGCCCACGGTGCTTGCTGAGGAACAGACTCTGCCTTGTGATTCTGCAGCTCCAGCAGAGACACCCCTTGAGCACATCTTCGGGGCGCACCTGGGGCTTGCAGAGCCTCGGCCTTGGTGACCAGGGCCTGTGGCTCTGCAGACTTGAGGAGTGGAGCATTTCGGAGGATTGCTGTCGTCTGGACACACAGCATAGTGTTTGGTTGCTGGGTGCCATCAAGATAGGGAGTTGACCACAGAATGTTTCAGGTCTTCTTGTCCCAGTCACTGGGAGCCCTCCAGAGCTCAGCAGGCCCTTTCAACAGCTGCCACTGAGTGTTCCTGGAAAGGCTGATTTAGGAGAGCCTCTCATGACTGTCAGAGATGAGGGAACCTGACAGGGGATCACACAGTCAATACAAGGCAGAGGTCCAAGTCCAGTTGCTCAGGATTTGTTTTTTTTTAAAGATACTTCAATTTATTTTTTTCCTTTAATTTACATATATTTGACATCAGTTGTAATCCCCATGTACTCCCCATCACCATACCACCAGTGCACCATCACCTCAGTCCATGAGCCCAACCTGCAGACCACGGGATAGTAGTTTAGGAGAAATGTCACCACTGCAGCTGACTGGTGTTACTTCTCTGGAAAGCATGTGCTATGAAGTGTTTGTCATGAGTTTATTAAGCCCTTCCTGCAAGGGTTTCATTAAAAAGGCACAGTGAATTCATGTTTGTTCTGTATTAGGAGTGACTTTTCTTAGAACATAATGCTAAGACCTTTAAAATAGTTTCTTTTCTTAGTCCCTTCCTTAAAACACACCGATGTTAAGATTTGGATTTCATGATTGTTTAGAAATTCCCACTCTTTCCCTTTATCCCTACTCGAAAAGGAACTTTAACTACTACGTCATTGATAAGCCTGAACCCAGCCTACCACTGTGCCTAGACATTTTCGGGGGTAATCATTCACCTTTCTCCCTTCACTTACCTTCCACTTGCCCTTATCCTCCTTATGCTAGTCTTTGGTTTACTGCTTCTATTGTTTAATGGGGTTAATGGGGTGAGGGTGTTTCTCAGTCTCTAGTTTAGGGCATTGAGAATGTAATAATAGCATAAAAATTAGTTGCTGAAAGTTGAGTGTATCTCAGTGAACATCTTAGTAGTTCCTCACTGAAGTTGAACTTACCTCTCTGCCCTGAGTCAGGAAGGTATGGGCCTGCCTACCTCTGACCCTTTGGACTTTGGTCCATGGCAGTGGGGGGAGTGGCTCATCCTCTTGGAGTGTGTCATCGCACTAAGGGTCCCCTCCTTAAGGCAGAATTTGTCCTGGCGATAACACCCTCCCCTTCCTTGCAGTCTGTGGTTATAAAACTCTTGGTGAAGTTCCTAAGATTGATGCCTCCTGTTCCCCAGTGTGCAGGTAGCAGGTTCTTCCCACAGTTCTTCAGTAGCTGTCACTGGTAATCCTCACCGAATCCTTTATCATGTCGCAGCATTGGAAGGCAAAGATTTGTTTCTCTGGATAGTTGTGTTTTACCAGTTTTGGGGAAGAGGGAGTCAGCAGGATAGAGAAGTCATGTCAGGGATCTGCTGGCTATAATGAATGTGGTCAGAAACTTGCAGATGTGTTTGTTTTGGTTCGTGTGGTATTTCAAAATCAGTCAGTTTCACATTGAGAAAAAGATTTTTGGCTTAACATGAAAAAGTAAAAGATCTTTCAGCCTGCTTGTATTGCTGTAACAATCAGGTATGCCTGGGGACATCTGCTCCCTAATTTAGTGGGGCATTTTACCACAGTCCTTACCATTCCCCATTGTCGCACATCTGCCTGTTCTTGTGCTCATGTGTGTCTTTGACCCCTGTGGTGGATTGAATTGGGATAGTGGCTTCTGAGATTCCTGGGTTGTATACACTCCAGTTACAGACTTATGCTTTGCTATCTCTCTATTGCTTTGTATATCCTGGCTCTAACTATGAATTGTTCACATCTTGTGTAAAAATTATTTACTTCTAAAGAGGCGCAGGTTAAAAATGTATATCTGAGTTTGCCTGGATTTGTTTTTTCCTTCACTTTATTAGTCTGAAGAATTGGGGAGACCTTAAGTTTGATGTAGGAGATGAGGATGGAAATTATCAGAAGCCTGAATTTCTGTAAAAAGTAATCTACATGTATGTTTTGGCAGGTGAAAGAAAAGTACGCCAGGATGGATATTTATGACACTCAAACCTTGGGAGTTGTGGTCTTTGGTGGATTCATGGTTGTTTCTGCCATCGGCATCTTCCTCGTGTCTACCTTTTCCATGAAGGAGACATCGTATGAGGAAGCCCTAGCCAACCAGCGCAAGGAGATGGCAAAAACTCACCATCAGAAAGTAGAAAAGAAAAAGAAGGAGAAGACTGTGGAAAAGAAAGGAAAGACCAAGAAAAAGGAAGAGAAACCAAATGGGAAGATACCCGATCATGAGCCAGCCCCCAACGTGGCCATCCTCCTGAAGGACGCAGTGCGGGTACCTGCAGTGGCTGTGGCTCCAACTCCAGTCCAGCCCTCTGCGGTCATTGCCCCTCTAGCCACAGTACCAGCCATGCCCCAAGAAAAGCTGGCCTCCTCCCCTAAGGACAAAAAGAAGAAGGAGAAAAAAGTGGCAAAGGTGGAACCAGCAGTCAGTTCTGTAGTAAATTCCGTCCAGGTTCTCGCCTCCAAAGCTGCCATCTTGGAAACCGCCCCCAAAGAAGTACCTATGGTGGTTGTGCCCCCAGTGGGTGCCAAGGGTACCCCAGCCACTGGTATTGCACAGGGCAGAAAGGCAGAGGGTGTCCAGAACCAGGGCAAAAAGGGAGAGGGGGCCCAGAACCAGGGCAAAAAGGGAGAGGGGGCCCAGAATCAGGGCAAAAAGGGAGAGGGGGCCCAGAATCAGGGCAAAAAGGCAGAGGGGGCCCAGAACCAGGGCAAAAAGGCAGAGGGGGCCCAGAACCAGGGCAAAAAGGCAGAGGGGGCCCAGAACCAGGGCAAA
>JAGFMF010011428.1:2744346-2794587 GCA_019455555.1 Galemys pyrenaicus | reverse complement strand
GGGCAAAAAGGCAGAAGGGGCTCAGAACCAGGGCAAAAAGGCAGAAGGGGCTCAGAACCAGGGCAAAAAGGCAGAAGGGGCTCAGAACCAGGGCAAAAAAGCAGAGGGTACCGCCAACCAGGGCAAAAAGGCAGAGGGGGCCCAGAACCAGGGTAAAAAGGGAGAGGGGGCCCAGAATCAGGGCAAAAAGGCAGAGGGGGTGCAGAATCAGGGCAAAAAGGCAGAGGGGGTGCAGAATCAGGGCAAAAAGGCAGAGGGGGTGCAGAATCAGGGCAAAAAAGTAGAGGCTACCCAGAACCAAGGCAAAAAGGCAGAGGGTTCCCAGAACCAGGGCAAAAAGGCAGAGGGGAGCCCTAACCAAAGCAAAAAGGCAGAGGGGGGCCAGAACCAGGGCAAAAAGGTGGAGGGGAGCCCCAAACAGGGCAAAAAGGCAGAAGGGAACCAGAACCAGGGCAAAGTGGCAGATTCAGTTGCTAATCAAGGCACAAAGGCAGAGGGTGTTGCAAACCAAGGGAAAAAAGCAGAGAAGGCCCCCAGTCAAGGCAAAAAGGGAGAGGGAACCCCAAACCAGAGCAAAAAGTCAGAAGGATCCCCCAACCAAGGCAAAAAGGATACATCTGCCAATCAGGGTAAAAAGGCAGAATCAGCTCCTATCCAGGGCAAAAATACAGATGTGGTCCAGAGCCAGGAGGCACCAAAGCAAGTGACTTCTGCAAAGAAGAAGTCTGGTTCAAAGAAGAAAGGAGGTGAACCTGGTGAGTTAACTTGATTTCTTTATGAACTTGGAAGAAAAGCTATCTTTCGTGGATTTCCTTTGGGGAAGCCATCTGTATCAGTCAGCAGTTACCTCAAGGCTGTGTAACAAACTTGCCGGAACTCAGTGCTTACAGCAGCACTTACTCTGGCTCATGCTTCTGTTGAACTGACAGAGCTGTATGGTCTCAGCTCAGTGACTCCACAGTGCGCTTGAACCAGGTTTGGCTCCTTGCTAAAGTCAAGCATAGGTCTGTCACACCTGTTGTCCATTCTGAGCCCAGAATGAGGCTTCTGAGACTCGAGGGCAGAGGCCCTTCTTGTGGTTGTGGGAGAGCTATAAAGGGCACAATTCACCAGCAACCTGTTGGCCAGAGCAAGTCATATGACTGAGCCTGCGTCAAGGAGTCAGAAGTTCACTGTCTACAGTGGGAGGGACTGCAGAGTGACCTGGGAAAGGTATGAGTACAAGAGAAGTGAGGGATTACGAGCAATAGTTCCACCCACCCCACGGTCTGGAGTAGTTCCGTGTCTTGGCAGGTCTTACTGTTATTCCTTCACCTGGTACTTTAGCATAGCTTCACTGGTTTCTTTGTTTTTAAAGGAACAGCGATATCCACACTCTTCTACCTTCCTCCCCAGTTTCCTTCTTCCCTGTCCCCAACCCATTTATTTAATGGACTATATAGAACATGAATTTTCGATTACCCTGATGTTGCATATTACCATAGAATTTGGGCCAGTGAGTTCCTCTTTCATGGTTATTGCTCATTTTAACCAGCAGTCTTGTTTTTTTCTTTTTTTACTAAGGTTTTAGCTATTAGTTGATTTGGGGAGTTAGTTGAATTTACTTTTCAGGGCATCTTAAGAGTGCTGAAACGTTTGTGTCTGGTCACTCGTGACCTTATGCTTTCTACTGGATTTCCATCTCTTGCCCCTTTGTGAAGTTATATTACCTTTTCTCAGGTTTTCTCTTGCCCCCAATTTTTTTTTGGGAGGTGGGGGAGGCATCCTTCTCCAAGGTAGAGGAACCCTGCTATGTGAGCAGCTTCGGGGCTCCTGCTGAATGAAGGATGTAGACCAGCCTGCCTGACCCCAAAGGCCAAGTGACCTCAGCCCTTTGAAAAATCCACTCACATAGGCTGAAGGGATGGGCCCTGCCCTGCCTTCAGGTTTGATTTGAAACAGGAAGATGGCTGGTGTGCGAGCCAGCCTGTTTTCTGGGTCTCCCACATCAGGTGTTTTCAGAACAGAGCTTCCTCCATCCTGCAGCCATTGTTACCAAGGGTAGCTTTAAGACATATGAAATAGGTGTGAATCAGAGATGTGATGCTAATCTTAGAAAGGAAGACAAAAGTATCCTAATTGGCAATACTAAAAAACCTTGTTTGGAAGAAAACCCAACCTTATGACTTGTCTGAACTCCCATAGGAGTTTTACTGAGGTGGTAGAAGAGGAAATTTGACCAGAGAAAATAAATGCCATTGTCTAGGTTAAGAAATATGAAATATTATATAGAGAAAATGGTAGTTATTCCCAAATTAATTTAGTGGTTTGCTGTTCTTAAAGCAAAATTTCAGTGGAATTTCCTCCTCTCCTTTCCTTTAATTTGACAAAGCTCCTGTGTCTAAAAGTCACCCCTCTGTGTTTAAAGGTTCTGCAGGGAAAAATAGGTTTTTAAGTGGCTTTTGTACAACCACGTCTGCCCAACGTGTGAATATATTCCCAAGCTACTGTAATTACAAAGTAGGGAGCGGGCCCAACACCAGCCAATTCAGGGCATAGAGTTGCCTTGTAGCCGGATCCTCCATTTTGCAGTAGAAAACACCCCTAGGCTAAAAGTTAGGAATAAGAGGAATTAAACTCTAACCCGTGAATTGCATTCCTTCTTCAGTCCTGTTTACTCACTAAATTACATTCCCTCTCTGGGATTGTTAACTCAATGAATTGTACCCCCTGTCCCCTCCTTATGATTAACTGTTAACTGTCTTCACCTGTATTCCTGGGAACTTGGAACATTAATTGTGTTACATCCCTAATAAAATTCTCTGTGTCTCTCTGAGTTGATAGTGGCATCAGAAACATCCGCTGATTGCTGAGAAAACACCCTACTGGGAAAGTCAAACACCTTGACTCCTGTCACCTAGACTGCCTGGCACCTCCTCGGACCTGGAAATGTGAAGTCCTGACTTCTCTCACTTTCCTTCGCCCCAGCACTCCTGCCATTCAGGGAGCCGGTTGTTTTGGGGTGCCTATCCCACCGACTCCCTTGATGGCTATCTTGAATAAAACTCCTTCATGTAAAGACAATTCTCGTGATTCAGAGTTTGGCTTTCTGGGTGCGAGCAAGAGACCCGGTTTGGTCGTTTACAAATTTGGGGGCATGTCTGGGATCTCCTTCACTCGGAGCTCAGGGGCCACCCTGGTGGGTGACAGAGCCACCCCTCAGTCCTAGCAGCTGCCCGAGCCTCTTGGTCTCGGAGGACTGGGAGTTGTGCTGCCTGCGCCTCCAGAGGCTTTCCCTAGCTAACTTTGCATGGAGGAGTTTTGGGGTAGTGCCGGCGTCAGCCTAGTCTGTCTGTCTGTCTGCCTCTCTGCCTGTCCGGACCGGGTAAGTAACTGTGGCACCAACAGGCTTAAGATCTCTTCTGGAGCAGTCAGATGGGACTGCCAGGCCTATGTTAAGATTCTGTCAGCGGGGGGGTGCTGGTCTGAGGAAGGTCCTTGGAGACAATCTCCTTTTGCTGCCTGGTTCTACTTACCCTCAGTCCACTGCTCTGTTTCCCTGGGCTCATTTTAATGGGGACCTTAAGTTCAGTACCTGATGAGAGTCCTTTGGAATGCGTTCCGCATTGAGAGTCCTTTTCTCTTTTAAAAAGAAGAGAGACTTTGGTCTGTTGTTGTTTCTTTTGGCTTCCCTCTTGAGACTCTGTTTTTTGAATTTTCTTGTGTGTCATGCTCTGTTCATGTTATGTGTTGTGTGCTGTTCGATGATCAATTGGTGCGAGAGAACTGTGAAAAGGAGGATCCGGCTACAGTCCTGAAGTGGACTTTTTCCCATCTGACAGCCTCAGTGAGCGGGGGGAGCCTCATTTCAATGAGGGGATGAAAAGTTTAGGCTGTATTCCTAGGCAGCATGTGCAAGATTTGGAAAAGTCTGTTTGGACCCTTATAAAAAGTAAGGCTTGGGTGAGTTAGATTTAAGAAGTCAACCACAGGAAACTTAAAAGACAGCCAAAATTGACAATAGTCCAGATTTTCGGAGACCGCCATTGAGGTGGCAATGAGAACATCATGCGGGCTGATAGGGGACGCTTGACCACACAGCCGGCCACGTGGGAACTCAGAAAGAACCAAAATGGAAAGACTGCCACTTGGGGCAGTATACGTGACCATGATATCTGAAAAGTGAGTTTCTTTATTCTTCAGAGTGTCTAAGAGCCTGGAAATAAGGGGGAAATACTTTCTTGCATTTTTGATTTTTCTGAGTTTTATTGTGTGAGCACACACAAATTGTTTCCCGTGTTAGTGTGTTATTGCGTTCTTTGGCTGCGTCCTCCTTCCTCCTCCATGACTCTCAAGGTGTCGTCTTCGTCTTGGGAAACAGTGCCTAGTCTCAAACTTTCTTAAGCAGAAGAATTGCCTGGGGATTTTGTGTCCACTAAGATTCAGGATCCTGACTTAGTAGTTTTGGGTGGGGCCAGAGAGTCTGTATTTCTAACTTGCTCCCAGGAAATACTGATGTTATTGGCCTCAGGACTACTTTTAGGGATGGCAAAAACTCCTAAATCATGGCCTGCTGCCAAGCGGAAGGCAGAATGCCTCCATGAGCAGCCTTCAGGCAGTGCTGTGGCTCCTAGCTGTAGAGGACCTGGGCCCCAAGGGTGGGGTAAGGCATTATGCGCGTTTTTCTTCACGATTTGAGTGTTCTTAAATACAAGTACACAGTTCAGGACTTACTCTGAAGACCCATTCCTAAGCCGGGTGTCATTTTTCATCAGGGGCCTTCTCCACTCTGAGAGTGCTCAGTCTTTTACAGCCGTGTTCCCTGCTCCTTGCGTCCGCTGACTTCTTTCTGCATTTTTAGCAGTGCCACATTAGCCTGAACATGATGACTGAGGTTAGGGTCTGAGGAAGGAATCCATGGGTGGCGTGGACTGTCCCCAGGGGCGTATGGAGTGGGTCTCACACGTCCCTTCAGTTACATCTTGTACATGGAATTTAGGATTCCACGATTCATCTGACTTGTATTTCTCATTTTCACCTTAACTATGTTGCTCACTGAACAGACACAGGTGATGTTCCTTGCATGCAGTTACACCTCTCTTTGCTGGAAAAGCTTTAGTCATTTGCCTTCCGTCTGCCCTCGACCTCCTGCCTGCCAGTCAGGGCTGAACTTCTCTGTGTCTGTCCAGGGCCTGTCTTCTCCCAGCTTCTCCAGGGACCACATACATTCAAATCAAAACTGTGGGCAGAGCTCTGGCTAGGTTGACTGACCCTGAACATTCAGAAACGTGGGGGCCAAAGATGATGCGAGTTCTGTTTTTGTGTTGGCGTGTGATGGCAATGCTACAACAGATCTTGGAGATGCTTGGGAGTGAGTTTTGGATCACGGATACAGGGCAGGCCTAGAAAAGAGCTCCTTCTCTGAATTGAGGAGAACGTGACTCAGGTGGGCAAAGGCTCCAGGGCCTGAGGTTTTTAACTGTGGCTACAGAGAGCTAGGATTGAGGGCTGTGTTATCCAGTATGAGAACCATTGGTCACATGGGGCTAATTAAATTAACGTTTGTATTAGTCAAAAGTCAATAAAATGCAAGATTCAGTCTCACTAGCCACATTTCAAGTGCTCAATAGTCAGTGGATACCCTTTTGGCAGTGCGCGTGAAGAGTGTCTCCAGCTGCATATGGTTTTATTGATGTGCTGTTAACAAGAGCCATTGGGTCACCTTGCAGGTATCCCTGTGAATATGAACATGTGCTTGCAGCCCCACCTTGGTGTTTCCCAGCCCTTCCCTCTCTTCTGTCTGCCTGTGTCCTGAGTGGGGTGGGGTGAATGCGCTGTTTCCTTCCTATCGGTGAAACATGGCAAATGAGATCACAGAGGCTATGACTGACTCACAACGTGTGACAGCAGCAAAGCCTGCCACAGAGCTGGGTTCATCAGAGATGGCAGCATCTTCAGTTGTCTGGGCCTTATCTTTCATCTGGTCAACCCATCAGTGCCCCTGCTCACGGGAAACCTGTAGGGAGACCTGGCAGGTGTGGAAGTGGGCACAGGACATACTTCTGCATGCCCAAGTTGGAACAACTCCAAAATTTCTGATCTGATTTTCCTGCAAGAGCAAATTGGTGATATGTGACAGGTTTTCATCTCTTGTCTATGGCCAGGTTTGACAGTGAACACCTGCCTTCCTAATCCTCGCCCTGTAGCATTTATTATTGTATAAATATGTAAGCAAAACTGGAAACTTGGAAGGTGAAAATTGAAAGTCTTCCTTCCCACTCTATTCCAGTCACTACCCACTGACCAAGGAGCGCCTCCGAGCACCTGCTTGCCATACCACACGCATGGGGTGGGCACGCGTCAACACACACAGCGTTTGAACTTGCCTCCTTTGCTTCTGGGTGTGCTGGTGACTCTTTCCATATCGCACCCACAGGCCTCCCATGTTCAGCTGAATTAGATTCCATAGCATGAATGTGTTGTAATTTATTTCAGGGATATTAGTAGCTTCCAGTATTCTGTGACTAAAATCAACGCTGCAGCGATGTGCTGTAGTGGCAGCAGGACGGACCCGGGAGATGAGTAAAGGAGGAGTCCTGGAGCCCTTGGTGGCTTTTTCAGGTTTTTATTAATCTTTCTCATCATTTGTGGTGTGGCAACCAGGTACACGGCAGGCAGGGGGCCCGGGGTGCCAAGAGGCTGGAAGACCTCCTAGCCCCTGGCGAATCTTCACTCTCTGGGCTGCTGCTTCTTCTGCCACCACTCCTGTTAACTGCTGCTTCCGTTTCTTCTCTGCTGCTGTGTCTCTGCTTCTGGCATTCCCGTGGTGCCACCCTTATGCGCTCAGTGTCTCAACCCAAGTGCCTACCTACGCATGGCCACACCCCACTCCAGGAGCCCGCCATCAGGCATGCGTGCAGGACCGCAGGTGTCTGTCATTGATGCTAATGGTGGGAGGGTGGAAAAGCCTGCTTACTGTCGTTTACCCTACATGTGCATATACTGATACATACCGTTATAAATTCCTTGATGTGTAATTGCTGAGTTTAAAGGTATATTTTTAATATAGGACAGTCCAACATCACTTTCCAAAGACATTTGATATCAGTGTCCTTCTGACTTTACTGCTCACGGGGTGATGTGGAAATGGTGATTATTTCCAGGACGCATTGTAAACCCAGGTGTGGAATACGGAAAGATCATTTTCTTGTGAAACAAAGCATGCAGATTCTTTTCTCAGCGTTGGAGAAGAGGGAATTCAAGGAAACATAGGGGAGTGGAAATTTCCCCAAACTAAAGTTTCTAGGTGTTTTGCCACTGATGTGCCTATGGGCAGGTTCACCATCGATCCGGGCAGATGAGTAAAGGAGAGTCCTGGAGCCCTCGGTGGATTTTCCAGGCTTTATTGCTCTCTCAGGGAACCAGGTACACGGGCGCACCAGGCAGAGAGGCTGGCACTCAAGGAGGCAGGCATGGGCATGGCAGGGGTGGCTGGGAGGCAGGCAGGCCATGAGCCTCCCAGCGCCCACAGATCTTTAAGCTCTCTCTGGCGTTCTCTGTCGTGCGTCTCTTGGTCTCACCTCTTCTGTAGTCACACTCGCCGTCGTTCAGCCCGTCTCTAGGTGCAGGTGTACAGCCATACATGGGTGCACGCCCATACTCCAGTGTTCACGATCAGGCACGTGTGCCTTCTGCGCTAACACAAGGCCACAGAGGCTAGTGGCATAAAAAAACCTCATAGATTTATTTACACTACAGCCACCCGTACCTCTGTGGGTTTCTTCACTAATAATTACCTTACACAGTGTTTATTAGAAAAACCACGTTTATGGGAAGTAGATATACATGATAAAGGTCTGTTTTTGTCCTTCTGTTTCATCTTGGCTCATGTGACTAGCTTGGCATCATGTGATGCCAGCTTGCCTCCCATGCGCTGCCTCCTGAGCTTGGTGGCACGTGTGCTGGGGCATGTTAATTTTACACATCTGGAGTGAGTCCAGATTACACTGTGCAGGGCCCTGGATTAACCAAGGATTTAGACCTGGGAAGTGCAGATGCACGTTCTGGAAACTCCATGAGCTCTGGCATTATATGCTTCTACTGGAGCTTGATTCATGAGGTGTTGCCCTGAGGGAGCCTGAGACCAGGAAGCAGGTCACTCTGCCACCACAACTTTCAGCAGGGTGTGGGAGGCAGGTTCTTGCTGCATTTGTGACTCTCGGAACTGCAGCCTTTCTACCAGAGAGGCGGGCACCCTGGGGCGGCACTTCTCTCCTGGACTGTAGGCCTGCTTGCTACTGGGCCCCTGTCCTGTCTGGGCACGGAAGTCATCACATCAGAGCCAGGAGAGCACCAGTCTCCAGGAGGTAGAAAATACTCTCAGATGCTGCTCTCAGAAATGTTCTCTGTGGTGACTCTTGTCAGACATTCATGTGGAAGGAAGAGACCGGCTTGAAGGGGTAGGATTATGGGTTCATTTTAATATCTTCCATATCACCCATATTTTCCAGTTTTTCTTTTTTTTTTTTTTTTAATGAAAAAGAAAAAAAATTTAATGAGTTGGTTAAACAGATCTCCTCATGCCAAATTGGAACTCCTATCCTTCCAGGCACTCTGAGGCACCCTAGCCCTGAACTCAGGTCCCTGGAAAGCACTGGAGCAGCAGAAAGGAGCTGCCTGTCCTTTGAGGGGCCAGGTTGGGGCAGGATGGTGCCTAATTCTTCTCAGGCCTGTCGCGGCACCTGGACACCAAGTAAATGGTTCCTTAATTCAAGAACTGAGGAAAGTTGAACAGTCAACCCCACATCAGCAGACCTAGTAGCCTGCCTGTTGTTTGAGGCCTTGATGGCCACTTCTGCCTCTGCCAGAGCAGATGGAAAAGCACAAATAGGTAATACCCATAGTCTGAAATCCAGAACATATTCTGTAACCTAACAGGCCATGGTCAACAAAAGTCTGGGAAAGATATTTTTTTACTTTTTTTAATTGAAGTAGCATAGCATTACAACATACAAGTTTCAGGTATTCGTCATTGAGAATCAATAGGTATATATTAAATTAAGTCCACTGGGAAAAGAGTTTTCAGAACTATCATTAAAACTTTATTCAAGGTATCTAGCTTAGCGGGGCCTCTCATTTGAAATAGTGTGACTTGATAATAATAACACCCCTTCTTCCCAGTATCCCACCCCCTGCCCACCTGTCCGTTATCTACGGAGGGCTGCTGTGCCTGAGGCCTGTTGCTGGGTCACCACTGGGAATGTGACACTTGTACTCCCGGTGGGAATGTGTTTTATAAAGCTCCTTGTCATGCATTTTCCCCTCTATGGTTCTATGAGGTGATATGTCCCCCCCTCCATTTTACTAGAGCTAAACCAAGGTTTAGCTGTGTTTCAAGGCTCCCCAGAAATCATACACCAGCAAATGGCTCAGAAGGACACAGGACCGCTGAGTCTTTCCATTGGGTTTCCTCAGGCCAGACTACCCTCTTCAGGCCCACGTTTTACTCCCTTTGTGCCAGGTCACAGGCAAGTGTGTGTGGAGATTGTTTGATCATCTTTCACTTGGACTTAACTCAGTTTCAGAGGGTCTGAAGCGCTGAAGAAAACTCTCTTGGGCTTTTGAGCTCTTACTTTCTGTGTAAGTTCTTCAGGCCCAAATCTCCCTTTTCCTCTTTTTTCAAAGAACTCAGACATTTCCTAGGGGAGTGAGCCAAGTGTGAGCATGGTACTGCCATGTCTTAGAAAAGCTGCTCATGATATTCTTCTAGAAATCTCCATTCAGTCACCTTAAAACATGGCAGCCTTTACTGTGGTCGGGAAGACCAAGAAATGCCTTTCTTGTCTTTACTGCAGGCATCAGGTAAACTATCTCATCCTTTGAGACATGATCTCTTAGGACGTCCTGTGTGTTCAAGGAAGCTGAAGGAACGCTCTTTCCCATAGTTCCTCTAAAGGTTGTCTTTTGTTAAAATACTGTGATTTTTGTTTTTTATTTTAGATATAAAATTGATCTTGCTTACATTTCTGGGGGCAAAAATATAACAAGAAAAATAGTCAAAACAGTCATTTAGTCTATGGGAGTTTTACATTTGATTAGACATCATTAAATGCATAACCTCGTAGTTTGTTACCAGATTTGCTTTTTTCTTTTTTCCACCTAGAGGATTCAAAATTCCTAATCAGGTTGTTCTTGACATTATTTGGACTCCACTGCTGGACACTTAAAACTCCAGATGCTACTTTCTGTGGCAATCAGCAGTCAAGTGCCAGCTGCTCCTCTACGGTCTTGTTTCCCAGACTGGGCAGTGCCAGTGCCAGGCTTCTCGCTTGAGCTGGGCTTGCATTTGGCCACCTGTGTGCCACTGCACGCTGCCCGGGCTGCCTCTGGGGTATCTGGCAGATGTTCATCTCTTTAAGGGGTTGCTTCCCTGTGCTGTGGCCTCAGGGAGACCCTATAGGGTCACTAGCTGGGAACATGTAGCTAGTGGGGAGGCCAGCAGTGACGCTTGCAGAGTTCCTCCTTTCTAGACGAAGGCATGCTTAGCACTCTTTCAGGTCAACAGGAATGCTCTGAATTTGGGGTTGCTTGTGTCTCATCTGTAAATCAGACACTCACTTGTGCAATGGGGGGCTTCAAGGCCTTCAGGGGAAGCTCACCTTGGGGCCCTAGGGCCTTCATCTTGGGTTTGGCTCAGGTAATTGAGGATATCAGAGTCTGGAAGTCTCTAGGAGATTGGGGTCTGACTTGCCAACGTGGGAACCATGCAGGGTATGGTTCACGCGCCCGTGTCTGTATGTTTGAGACCTTCAGAACTAACCTACCTTTCTCAGGACATTCCCTAATAAAACAAGTGTTTGCCATTGGTAGTCTCTCCCAACTCCTAGGATCAACTGCCATGGCAGCTCCCACTATCCGAGTTTCTGGGCTGTCCCCTTACCTTGACTTCCTAAACACTCATCTTGGGTCTTGACCTTTGCCTATGACTCTTTCCTGATTGCCTGCCTCCAGCCTTGGGTGTCCCGAAATAACTTCTGAATGCAGACCTTGCTCCTTTCTAGGAGATAAAGGCTTGCCTGTGAGATAAAACCCAGATCGCTATGGCCTGTGAAGACTTGGATCTGCTCCAGGCTCGCTTCCCTCCCGACTGCTCATCCTTGCCGCTTCCTTTCCTAAGCCCCTCAGTTTTCCCAGCTCTCACCTTCTCCTTCCCCGGTAGTGTTTGGTCCAAGTGTCCCCTTCTGCAAAAGCTTTTCCTGGAACTGTTGCTGGAGCTGCTCCCATGGCACCAGACTTACCTCAGGTTCCCTCTGTGTGACTCTGCTGCTTGGCGGCCTTGTGTCCGACCCCTCTACTTTTCTCTGGCACTTCCATTTTGAACTTACTTTTCCGGGCTCAGCATCTCTCAGACTACAGGGATCCGGCAGGAGCACGCCACTTTGACCTGCCAGCCCGGGCAGGGCTGCAGGCACCTGCTGCAGTGTTGTTGAGCTAGAAGAGCCTTTTGCACTCACCTGAGGGTGTGGTGGTGAGAGACTTGGGGATCGTTCCTGCTGCTGTCCCGAGGCCCTCGCTGTTGGTTGAGTCAGCCAGCAGTGAGCAGTGAGGAGTGTTCCAGTAACCGGGCACTGGAGGGGCTGATGCCGAAACAGCGCTGCTGTACAGAGCCCCGTGAGTCCTCTGTGGTTGAGACCTGGTAGTTTGGCAGAAGAACGTTCCCGAAGGACTCCACAGTGAAAATGACTTCTCAGTTTGTTTTGGCAGGACCAGTTCAATTTCAGGTGATTAAGCTTCCAGCACGGCTGCAGAATGGAACATGCGTAGTTCTGTAATTTGAGGCTTTGTGTACCATTGTGCCAGCGCTGGATGCTTTTTGGCTGAGAGCCAGAGAGTGGAGGGCTCATCTCTTAATCAGTAGCACTGCTCTTTTGGCCTGGGGGACAAGGACAGTGGTGTGGAGCAGAGGGTCTGCAGGCTGTGCAGTTCTGTCCACAGAGAAGTGTCTCTTGGGTGCCACCTTGCCTGACTTTCATTCCGGTGGGAGCAGGAGAAAGGCCACCCTGAGTGTCTCGCTAGGTGCTCTGTTCAGGGAGGGCTCGAGATCTGGAGTTCTCCTATGGTACGATTTGGGGCCGTGCCAGGCAAGTTCCAAGTGCTTTGCAGTCTAACCTTTGCAGCGAAGCTATGAGGGAGGGTACCTGTTACTCCCATTTTACAACACGAAGCAGGCAAGTGACGCTGCTTGCCCAACAACATACGATGGAAAGGAGCTGAGCTCCAGGGCCCTGTTCTGACCACATGGAGGTAACCTAAACACGTTACCTAAGCTTGGAGGTAACCTACAGCCAGACCTGACACAAACACGTTGTTTGTTCAGCCCCACAGCGGTTTATTTTTCATGTTAGCTATTGGCCCTAAAGGTCAGGAGGTGGCACATAAAATTTTCCAGTTCTCTGTCACAGGCGGGTAGCTCTGAGGGTTCTGACCCAGATCCATGGGAGCCTGGAGATAAAGGAATCTGCCTCAGGCCACCATGTTTAAGAAAAGCTTCTTGTGCAATGCCTGGCCTTGGGGATGTTGACTATACCCTCTACCACAGCAGACAGGATTCTGGATTATTCCATTGCTGTGAACACTGGCCTGTTCTGCTGCTCTTCTCCTCGCTCTCCTGCTCGCTTATTCCTTCCCCGGGCCTCCCTGGTCTTTGCCTCCCTGTATTGTAGACTCACCGGTGTGGGCAAAGCACTGACTAAGAGCCCTTAGGTACTGTCTTTGGGGTTTACTACCTGTGGTCTTGATGGAATATAAAGTATTACGTACAGACTTTAGCAGACTGGTGTTGAGTCTTTAACAAATTTTAGTGCTTTAAGATTTCACAATACCAAGGATGCTTTCTAGTCTTGGAGTATTTGCACACGTGTGATGGACTGGCTCGCAGTGAGCACCCATTGACACGTAGCTGTTGATGGAAAGGCTCCCAGGTGAGATTTAGTACTGCTGGTCTGGCAAGAGGATCTTGAAATCCAGAAGTCAATGCCCATTATGCAGAGATCTAGAAGTTCTGGTTCCTAGTTCCAAGTACTTTTCTTTTTTCTTTCAGTTTTACTTCTCTTGATTTGGGGAAAATAGAGACAGCACAGTTCTTATCTAAGGACTTAATGGGAAACTATGAAGTTATGGCTCTTTAAAACTAATTCAAAAATGCTGTTTATCTGAGCATGGAGAAGACTGGAGTTTGGTGGCGGGGGATGGTGTGGGAGATGGTCAGAGTTGAGTTTAGTTGTATATAGCTTTAAATTGTTGCAGTTGTTACAAATTTTTATTACTCTGCACCAGAATATTTAGTAAAGTTTCGTGCAGTTACATTAGACAGTAATCATAAGGGCTGATTAGAATGACGCTCTTACAGAATACTCTCAAGAGCATTTTGTGGCAGAGCACCGTGGGGTATGACTCCTTTGGCCCTCCGGGAGGGATACATCTGTCAGGACTCCTCAGGGAGCTCCTGGCTGGGCTCATGAATTCCACGGCAAAGCCAGGCCGCCTTCTGCTGCTTCCCCTTCTGGGGCCACTGGCCCAGAAGGATAGTCTCCAGGAGAGAGACCAGGGCACCACTCTAAGGCCTGAGCAGGGGTGGGGCTGCCAGGTGTTCACGTGAGGGGGATCAGCCTAGTCAGTAGAAATACAGTGTGAGCTGTGTGTGCAACTTAAGTTTTAAAAAGTGCACATTCAAAAATGCAAATGAGAAACAAATCTAATTAATGCTGTATTTTATTTAACCCAATTTATTGAAAATACTATCATTCCAACATGCAATCAATATAAAGATTTACAGATACTTTACTACCTTTTTTTTTCCCCCATACTAAGTCTTCAAAATCTGGCCTGTTTTTCTAGTTGTGCACGCCTCAGTTCATACAAGCCCGATTTCAAGTGTCCAAGACAGCACGTAGCTGACGGCCAGTGTGTTGGACAGCATAGGAAGGGGATTTGTGTCAGGAAGGAAAGATGTCTGTGCAGAGATCAGCTTCCGAGAGGCTGTCCTGCCCAGTCCAGCTCTAGCATGTGGGCCGCCACCCTGCAAAACACTGCCAATAAATGTCTGTCTACAGTTTGGGGAAAAGAGCAGGAAGCCCCTACAACCAAACGCTAATGGCACTATTTTCTCCTGATCATGATTTTTGTCTTTTTTTTATCTCAGCTGTGCTCAGAATTTTCTCTAATCTGCTTACGTTTATCACCAAAATGATTTTATATACATGTTTCAATGAGAAGAAAGACTGAAGGGGCATGTGCGCCCTCCCTGTGTCCCACCTGGTACCTCTTTTGTGACACCCTTGGGCCACTGGACCTTTCATGTCAGTGTGCTTGTTTCTAATCCCCTGCTTCACTGAGGTAGGAAGTTCTCAGATGAAGATGCTCATCTCTATCAGCCACCCACGCCCGCACTCCCCTTATTAAGGTATTGTGTGAATGCTTCTCTTGTGGTGAAAACATTGTGACTGGTGAGTGGAAATATTGTGACAAGTCAGAGAATTTAGGGTTGCTATGGGAACGTCCCCATTCATTGTCCTCGGTAAGGGGGCTTAGCCGGAGGTCCCCCTGTAGGCTGGCCTGTTGGCTTTGATTCAGCTCATTTTTGGCCCTGTCCCCTGAGAGATTTGAGGCAAGGCTTCTGCCAGTCAGGGTATCTCAAGTCAACTTTTTTTGCCTTTGAGACTGTGAGATGAGAGTGAAACTTAGATGGGTGGGGGTGGGGGTAGGGGTAGGGGGACATGGGAGGGTGTCAGGAGTTTTTCACAAGTGACACTTGATTGTTGGCAAATGGCTGTGGAGTCCCAGGAAGTCACTGCTTGATTGGCAGGTGCAAGAAGCGATCCCAGCCTTCCTTCTCCTAAACCCTGTCCTAACAGCCATCCAGGGAGAACAGGAAATAGGATGTTGGGAAGCAGCCTCATGCAAGCAGGGCCCACAGGATGACTGCCGTGGAAACAGAGCCCATTTGCTTCTGTCCTTCTCCCTTGATGGTGGGGGAGGGGAGAATGCTGAACTTGCTGGTCAGTCAGCACCCTTGGGCCATGGGGACAGGTCACAGGCAGGTGGACATCCAAGCCAAGCCGTCAGAGCAAGAACTGAGCCACATAGATTGCTGGAAAAAGAAGGAAAGAAAAGTGACCTGTGGAAAAAGTATGCCTTGCTCAATTGTGCTCATGTTAATTATTATTTTGATAGCAAAAAAGGGGGAACATCTCTCCCAACCCAGGAAATCCAAGCCTTTCTTTACTTCAGGACCTTCCCCCTCAGCCATCTGGGGTCATTCGGAGGTGGGTCTGGGGCCATGGTGTCTTCCACGTCACAGTAAGTGCTCTAACAGCAGGCGGCTAGATGGAGTCCTTGGCTCTGACTGCATCTGCTGCTCTGGGGTGCACAGGCCTGGTTGCTGGTGTCTGAGAGGTGTCCCTGCTCCTTCCCTGCGCAGGGCTCCTGGACTCCGACAGCCCCCTCTGCCTGCCCTACCAGACGCTGGTCTCCACAGTGGGAAGCATGGTGTTCAACGAGGGTGAGGCCCTGCGGCTCATTGAGATCCTGTCCGACAAGGCTGGTGTCATTCAGGACACCTGGCACAAGGTGGGCTGCCCTGCCCCCCCCACGCTCAATGGCCACTGCGCTGGCCAAGGCAGGTTTGCCCTCCTGCCTTTCCTTTTCTGGCTGGCCAGTTGCAGTGGTTGCCTGGGCCTGGAGTTCCGCTGGGAGCTGCCCATCTGACTGCCACTCCTGGCTGCCAAGCTGCATGTGGTTCACAAGCCAACCTCCTTCTCTCCACTCAACCTGCCCAGACTCCGGCTGTGTTAGCCCCCCTCCAGTGGTTTGGCTTCTGTCGCAGCCCACTATGGCCCCACTCCTGAAACACAAAGACCATCAAAGACCAGGACAGGCCTCCGTTGCAGGAGCCTGGGAGTAGAACACAGGAGCTGGGGCCCAACTGGTCTGCGGCCAGGGCTCAGGGTATAGGAAGGAGCGTGCAGGGAACCCTGTAATGCATCTGCAGTGCCTTTCTCCAGTTTCCCTCCTGCTTTTTGTACCAGTTCAGAGGCTGGTAACCACACTTCTCTGTATGGCACGTGTTTGTTTTGGAATAGTAGGTCATTTTGCTAGAGAATGTTGTGGTACCTTAGTGACTAAAGATGTTTGCGGCTTCTGAGAGCCAGGCTGGTGACCCCAAAAGCCAGGAGGGCCTACTTCCCTCCTGCCCTCACTGAGGATGATATCAACTCCTCATTCAGTGAACCCTGAGGGATTTTCTGGGTATAGGTGATTGAAGATGGTCAGGAAAACCACTCCTTCAAGAGGAGAGACCTGGGCTCAGCCCAGGCCACTGCTCCCAGAACACACTTTCCCTTAGTGGCCTGCAGGCTGACTGAGGAAATGGACCCGATCCAGAAACAACGGTCAAATACCCCTCAGGAGGGCAGAGAGAAGCCGTTGCCACCATTGACCAGCTCCCCACATCTAGAAAGCAAAAGCTTTTGGCCACTGTACACACCAGGCGTGGAGGCTCCGGCAGACCCTGTGGCCAAGAATTACTTTGGTTTGCTGCTCAGGGTCTGATCACTCTGATGCAG
Source organism: Galemys pyrenaicus (assembly GCA_019455555.1). Classification (NCBI taxonomy): domain Eukaryota; kingdom Metazoa; phylum Chordata; class Mammalia; order Eulipotyphla; family Talpidae; genus Galemys; species Galemys pyrenaicus. The sequence continues at coordinate 2,777,986 of JAGFMF010011428.1, read as the reverse complement.
GCAGCAAACCAACTGTGTATCCCCTGTTAACGCAGCTCTATTGATCATTTTTAGGCCACTCAGAAGGGAGACCCTGTGGCAATTCTGAAACGCCAGCTGGAAGAAAAGGAGAAACTACTAGCCACAGAGCAGGAAGATGCCGCTGTTGCCAAGAGCAAACTGAGGGAGCTCAATAAGGTACAACTGAGTCCTCGTCCTGTCCTGAGACCCTGCTCAGCTTGCTCCCTGCCGCTGCTCGTGCTGGCTGCCTGCGTGAGGACTCTGCGGCTGTGAGAGCCTGGTCCCCTGTGGCTGCCCCTTTTTGGTGGGGGGGTAGGGGGTGTGAAGAAGGGGATCCTTTCCTGCTTTCCTGTGATGGTGAGACTGCTTGGATGTTAAATGGGGGTTGTTAGGCTCCTTCATTGTGAGGAGGATGGGCCAGAATATCTCTCTGATTGGCCCCATCGTGATGGACTGTCTTTTAAGGGTACACACCTAAAAAGGAGGATGGACACACTGATAAAAATTTTTCTCAAGATCTGAAGCAGAAATTCCTGGGTGGGGGATCAGAGAAGGAGGGGCTGCTTTTCTCACTTCTCTGATGTCAGTGGCACCTTCCTGCAGGAAGTGCTCCCCGCTCCCAGTGTCATCTGATGAGCCAGCACTGCACATCTGTCCTCAGTGAATAACAAGTGTCGATGGGCTGTTGATGCAGGGTCGGGCTGGCCACATTCTGGGATGTAAGGACATGCCCTGCCCGTCAGAACTCACTGGGTTTCTCCCCTGCCTGCGCCTTCGGAGGAATAAGTCCTGGTATCCCAGTGTGGGCTGGCCCTTCCCATTTGAAAGCTTCCCCAGTTTGAAGTGCTCTTGCCCTCCCCCTGCTGATCTTTCTCGGTTGGATTGGTGGGCACAGGGAGATGGCCTGAGCCCCGGAATGTCTTACATTATTGGACTGCATCGCTTCCTCTGGACATCTCTGTTCCTTCTGCGGGAATTAAAAGTGAGGTAGCCTGAGTTTCTGGCCTAAATTGGAGGGACTCAAGTCTGAACTAGATGGGAGATTCATTTGGTGGGAGCAGGCAGGACCAGAGGATGAGTCTTTGGATGGTGGTTACTCTTGGTTCATGCCCAGCACAGGAGAGGAAGAGAAGAGCAGGTCCCTGTGCCTTCCAAAGAATTCGGTCGTCTTTTATCCAGTGGGCCTTCGACAGGCCATACTTAGCCTTCACAGGCAGCATCCTGGTTGAGTGTTAGCTGTGGTGGTAGAGCTACTTCCCTCCCCTGGGTGCTCATGGGCTGTCTCTGTCTGCCTTGACAGCAGTGTGACAGGGCTGTGACTGTTTACGCCATGGGAATGGGCCAGCACCACAGTTCAGCTCCCCTCCCCGAGCTCCCTGACAGCACAATGCTGCTGGGAATCTGTTGTTTCAGGGACTCATTCCTATGTCACGGCTTCCTGAACAGAGAAGTCCCTGTAAACATCTGTTGACCCCCAAATAAAGCTTAAGGGGGAGGAAACGGGAATGAGCATACTCATGGTGGGGGTCATGTGTCATGTGGCTGCCTGGCTAGTTCCCTGTGCCTCCCCCTTGAATTTAGGATGGACCAGGGGTGTGATGAGTGAACAGGTACAATCTCAGACAACAACAGGACCTGTCTCTTCCTCGCTTCGAGCTCTGCAGCCAGTGCGGGTGGGGAGCAGGGGTGCATCCTGTCAGGGAGGCCCTTAGCCACTGCTCCTTATGCTGGGCACTCACTGCTCTTTCTCAGTGGTAGCCACTGAGGCCATAGGCAGTGAGCCCAGGATACCCTCCCAGGTCCAGGAACCTTTCCAGCCTCCCGTTAACCGGAGACCGTGAGATAGCCAGGGCCCTTCTGGCTAACATGCTCCTCCCTGAAGCCTGAGGAGGGCCTCTTGGGCTCACTGAGTCCACTTGCGAGTGTGGTCCTATTAGCTCCAGAGGCTCTTGATCTTCAGGCCCAAGTCTGAACCCCTCAACTCCACTTTACCCACTGACAAGCCACGCCTTTTCTCCTCTGGTCTGCTGTTTGTTAGCCTCAGATGCCCTTCACTGCTTGGCTGGCTAGAAGTGTTCTCCTCATCCTTGAAGACTCAATTTGATCTTCCTCCCCTGGGAAATGTTCTGGACTGCCTATTTTCCTGCCCAGCAAGGGATTATCATTGCATTATATGTCTTTTATCTGTCCCTTTCACCCTGGCCACATATTTGTCCCAGCCTAGCAGGTCATCTGTAAGCAGTGGCCACTGAGCCCCGAAGCGGACTCCCAGCTAAGAGGAAGTTTTTGATGGCTCATGCAGCTGCTTTTGTCCCTCCCTGTGCTCCTGATCCCCACTGCTGGGTCCCTGCAGTTTGATCAGAGCTGGCACATTGACTTTATTTTGGGTCTTGTTTCCTAGCCCAGCACTGTTGAGGAAGGTTATGTGAGAAATTAAATTAGAGACTATGGCGATTCCCCTAATCCCCACATGAATAGGTAACACTGAGAATTCCCTCATGGTTTTTTTTTTTTTCTTTTTCATGCTCTAGTTTCCTCCATGTATTTTTGTTTGTTTGTTTGTTTGTTTTGGGGTTTTTTTTTTGTTGTTGTTCTTATAGAGAAGTTTTATGGTAGCCAAAGAGGGTTTTGGTAGATTGATTTTCTTGGGGTCTATGGCAGAGGCACAGACACAGAGGGGGCATAGATCAGCGGCTGGATCTCAGCCTCAGACATGGATGAGTCCTTACAGGGTTGGGGCAAAGACCATTCCAGGCACCTGCCTTAGGAGTTACTGGGCTGAGGCACTCTGAGAGCTCCATATGGCCTCCTGAGAGTCTTCGTGCATGAGGAATCCAGGCAGACCCTGCGGCATGGTGGGAGAGGCACAGCCCTTCTGGAAAACCATTTCTCTAGCTGTCGTCTTCCCAGGCTCCAGGACCTATCACCAGGGGCTGTGTCTTGAGGCGATTATTCTGGAAAATCAGGCTCTGACTCCTTATACTCGAGGAGTCCAAGCCTGCTTAGATTCTTGAATCCTGAATAAGTTGACCTCTCCTGCTTCTTTAGCGTTCTTGGGCCCTGTGGAGGAGTACCCCTCTCGTCTCCTGCTGGTTCTGGGACCCTTGTGGGCTTGCACAACCTACATTAAGCCCCTCCTGTTACAGCAGCTCCCCAGCTTTGGATAGTATATTCTTCCTAAGGTTCAGTGCACTTGACTTTAAAATGGGGATCATGGCCTTTGTCTTACTGAGAGAATTGAATGAGATGCTTCTTTATCTCCTTGTGGACTGTACTGTCAACCACCCCTCCCATTGCTGTAGCTACATAATGATGCCCTCCTTGGTCTGCCCTTCGTGCTCCTGTGGCTCACCCAGGCAGAGCCAGGAAGATGATTGCCTTTGGAAACTAGGGCCAGGGGGCCCCAGGTGGTCCCAGGTACCCAGGCACATGGAGCAGCTCTGGTACCCAGTGGTCACCCCAGTCAACCCAACCTTTCCCCTGGTCTCTGATTCCCTCCCATCTCAGGCAGAGTGGACACTCTGGCCCTTTGAGATGGGCCTCCCTAATAGCCCTGGCTAGGGAAAGATGAGGACTTCCCACTCACCTGCTCCAGTGCCCAAGACAGGAACACTGGCACTGTGGTCGCCCAGGCTAGTGGGCCAACAGGCAGCTTCCAGTCTGCCTGAGGCCCACTGGACATGGAACACTCACCCCAGTAGCCAGGTGACCGCCCCTTCCTCACACTGTCACCTGTGCTTCCCCATGGCCCCCATCTATTATCGTTCCTCTGGGGCAGCAGATTCCCGTGAGCACCTCTCAAGTCCCTTTGCCAGTCCTGCCCACTCTGCACTCTGTCCGGCCTGAGGCTCCAGGTCACGAGGCCTACGTTGCAGGTTCACCATGGGCATCCACTGCCAACCAGGGCAGTCCTTCTCTGGACTGCACAGAGTGACTGCCCCCAAGAACTAGCCCCTCCAGAAGTGGGGCTGACCCCTGAGCTGCGGTGGGCAGCAGTCTGTGTCCCTACCCCAGCCATCGAGGTTCGCGTCCTTGTTGGCCTGATAGAGGCACTCATGTGGAAGAGCATTCCTGGATGTCTTTGCTGGAGCCAAGCTGGAGTGTCACAGCACCAGCAAGCTTAAACCATGTCCCTGGAGAGCACGATGTGTTCATGCAGCTCCTGCCTGTCTGCCACCTCCACTGTGTCCAAGACCCGAAATGGACAGACCCGACAGATCACTGCCCTGTTAGATCGGCAGTGTTTTCCTGGGGTCACTTGCTGTCTCCTGCTTGCTCTCTGCTGCGACTGGCTAGAGCATAAAAGCTTGGTCAGTGAGAGGGCTCCCTGCTGCTGCTTTAGCTCCTCCCAGCCCCCACTGATGCCCTGGGCTGTCCTGATCTTGTTCCAATCTGATAAGTCCCTGTCCTTACCTGCCTAACCAGCTCCTCTTCACTCTGCCTTTTTGCCAGGAACTGGCAGCAGAAAAGGCCAAAGCAGCAGCTGGAGAGGCCAAGGTGAAAAAGCAGCTTGTGGCCCGGGAACAGGAGATCACTGCCGTACAAGCGCGCATGCAGGCCAGCTACCGTGAGCATGTGAAGGAGGTGCAGCAGCTGCAGGGCAAGGTGAGGAGCGACTGTGTGCTTAGGAGGGTTCCAGTAGTCCTTAGACGGTAGTTGAGGGTGCCCACGGGCGGGTGGGGGGACTGCAGGATTCGGTCTGTTTTGTGGAGTATCTGGTCAGTCGGCATCAGGCAGCCTACTGTATGTGCTTAATGTGAAATACTTTTTAAAAGTAGCCTGGTTCCAACATACAGGCCCTGTGGCCTTGCCTAGATGTCCATGTGACCCTAGAGACACTCAGTGTGGATTTCTACCTGCCCTGCAGTAGCCCTCGCCTTGATCTAGAACCTACAGTGTGCATGGTGGGCTGTGCCACGGGAGCGCGGGCACAGGAGCAGAGTTGCCTCAGGACATGGGAGCCTTTGGCTTGTGGTGTGTGCTTTGTCTCAGAACAGTCCTCCCCAGGACCTGCAGGCAGGGTGCACGGAGCACATCTGGGACCTGGGCCTGGGCCGAGCGCTCCGCCACCCAGAGGCAGTAAACCTGAGGCAGAGGAGAGAAAAGCGGCATGGGGTGGCGGGTGGCAGGTCACCTGGGTTCCAAAACACCACTGCTGGAGCTGTGCAGTTTTTAGGGGTTCTCCCCAGCATGTGGAGAGGGCGGAGGCCTCGGGCATTTTGTCTGCAGACTGTGTCCTTACTAACCACACTCCAGAAGTTGGCTCTGCGGACAGCTAAGCAACTCTAATGCCTGTCGATGACTCTGCAGATCCGGACTCTTCAGGAGCAGCTGGAGAACGGCCCCAACACACAGCTGGCTCGTCTACAGCAGGAGAACTCCATCCTGAGGGACGCCTTGAACCAGGCTACAAGCCAGGTGGAGAGCAAGTAAGTTTTACGCCCTGGTAAGTCCCTGTGACGGTGCGTCCCGGGGGGTCCGGAGCTGGGGAGGGTTCCTGAGCTGCTTGAGAGACTGTAGTGGGGGCAGTCTGTTTTCCTGCTGGCTCTGGGGCTGCCGTGGCAGCCTTCGCAGGCCCCACATGTGTGTGCAAATAGGGCTGACTGAGCTTCCTCACCCTCCGCATTGGCGCTCTGCCCTCACCTGCCTTCCGGACAGCTGAGCGTCCGTCGCGGGTCTTCTCGCAGCCGAGGCCGCAGGCAGAGCGGCTGGGGTGGCGTCTCCGGCGCTGGCGGGCTCACTTCAGAGTTCTGGCTGTCCGTGTCGCCTCTTGGGCCGCAGTGCCAGAAAGTTCACCACGCGTGGGCCGACCTGCTTCCCTGTCTGTTCCGAGCGGCACAGTCTCGACGGGCAGACCCACGGCATTTTCTTCTGACTTACATTTCTTTGGCTTCTGTTGGCCTGCAGTGTCCTGAAGACACACCGCAGAGGACTTTGCTCTGGGACTCTGTGTTATTGCCAAGAGAAAAACTAAGGCAGAGAGCACCACTACCCGGTCCTGTAGATGGAAGTCAGGTGGGGAGAACGTCACAGCAGTGGCTGGACCTCTGAAGAGAGTCTGCCCACAAGTTGGCTTTTGCTGGCACATAGTGAGGTTCCCAGGCCTGTGCCTTCTATCTGGAGGTCCCTATGGTGTATGTGCACATTCTCCTCTCTGTCCAACCGGTTGGTAGGTTAGAGGTCTGTGGCAGCATTTTTTCAGCAGCCACACACAAAAGGCAAACGCAGGGATGGAACACTCTGGCTTCCCTCCCCCATAGAACCTGCCGTGGCCTCCATCACAGGAAGGCATGAATGACTGGAGACCTCCCTGAATACATTTTGACCTTTTTGATCAAAATACATTTTGATGCCCCTTGCCAGTGTCTTCGACAAAACACACATCAAGTTCCACACAACCACTAAAGCAGGAGGGACTTTGGTAATGATGTTGAGACTTGGGTAACTACTTCTGATAGAGTAGCCACCTAGAGGGAAGGCTTAGACTGCTGGTCCCATCTCCTGGGGCTAGCTGGGTGTCTGAGAGAACTGATCAGCACCCTCTTCTGTCTGCCAATGGGGTGCTGGTAACTGTCTTGCAGGCAGAATGCGGAGTTGGCCAAGCTCCGGCAGGAGCTCAGCAAGGTCAGCAAGGAGCTGGTGGAGAAGTCAGAGGCTGCCCGGCAGGAGGAGCAGCAGCGGAAGACCCTGGAGGCCAAGGCATCTGCCTTTGAGAAGCAGGTCCTACAGCTGCAGGTAAGGTGATCACCTCAGAGTCCCGCTCCCCTGCCTTCAGCTGTCTGAGTAGCAGGGACAGGCCGGGGCTTGCCTGGCCACCCTGGGTCATCCCTTCTCAGCCATGACTGTGATGGCTGTTGGCTCACACAGGACTGGGGCTAACACCCTCAACCTCGGTCTTGTGAATAGTAGTGATAGCCAGGTGGCATCACTTGGGTATTTTCCATGTGCTGGGCATCGTTCTAAGTGATTTATAAGTACTCAGCTAGTTCTCACTGTAACCCTATGAGGCAGGTATGCTAGCATCTGTAATGTACCTGGAAGGGAATTTGGGGCACAGAGCAGTTAAGTACCCCACATTCACAGGAAGATTGGAGCCCCCAGGTTTAACTCCAGAGCTGGGTCTGTCCTCCCATACCTGCCACCACCTGTGGTAGCACAACTCTGGCTATAGGCAGTCAAGTGGAGGCAGCCTCTAGCCTCAAGGCCAGGGGTGGGGTCTTCCTTCTCGGCCTCTAGATGTGGCCCAGGAGAATACCTGGTCTTCAAAGGGAAAATTGTCCCTAAGTACATGGGCAGTGTGAAGTGTGGCCTCAGCTTAGAGGCCTTGCTGCCCATTAGTCTGATGGCTTGGTCTCCCCAGCTGGCCTATTGTGGAGCAAGGCGGGTTAGCCTGTGTGGGCCTGATGTCACACGTGCTTTGCATTTACCTTTCCTGGGTAACAAGGAAACCCTGAAGATCTGAAGGGGCCTTAGGACTTTGGACACTTTTTCTGCTCAGTTGTTGGGACCATCTAGATGTTATGAGTGTATACAAGGGCCTAAAAGAAAACAGGGAAGGATAAAACAGTTCAGATTGTTTCGGTGGAATTGAGATGGATAAGCTGGTGTTTACCAATGATTGTGTAAAGCCACCCACCAGACCTGGGAGGTCAGAACCACCAGGTTTGGCCTGGCTGTGTTTATATTTTAAAGACTACATAGTTCTGGTGCTCCTGGGCAGGAACCTCTGCTCTAGCACCCAGGATATCACCATCATGTGCTAATTTAAAGACCAGCTTGACACCAAGGCCTGAGCCTGGCTCTTACTGGTATGTCCCAGACCACCTGCATCTCCTGTTCTCTCAGGCACCAGGTACCTCATCCTCTTTGCCTCCAGAGAGTCTGTTCTTTCCCCTCTAAGACTAAAGATTGTGGGAGTGGCTGACCAGGGCTATGAGAAAGGCAAGTTGTGCAACTGCCATGTCACACCCCCTGGTGTTGACAGTGTCTGCTGTTGGATTCCAGAGCTTTGGTTTCCCCGAGTGCAACCTGGACAGTAGTACCTGTCCTGTGGGGAGGCTGGGGATTAGCCACTCTGACACACACAGTATGCCGGGAGCCCTGCCTTGCACAGAAAGAGCTCAGTGAACGTGGACTTTGCAAGAGCCCTTAGGAAGTCTCCAAGTTAGACTAATGCGGAGGTTGTAAGAAGCATCTTTCTGTGTCACATTGACATGGAAATGCGCTTTTTCCTTTTTGTGACCATTGTTCCTTCACCTCAAGCACCTTCGTGGTGATCCAGCTCTCCAGGGTCAGAGTAGGCGTGGCCTCCTGTCCTTTTCCAGTGGGTGAAAGCCTTTAGAAACCCAGGAGGGTTTTATAAAATATAAAGGTTTTTTGAAAGGGTGTAAAAGAGCTCTCTGTCCTTTTGAACCTCAGCACTCCAGCACCCTCACCGCCCTCTCCCTTCTGCCCTGCCTGCAGGTATCTCACAAGGAGAGCGAGGAAGCCTTGCAGAAGCGCCTGGATGAGGTCAGCAGGGAGCTCTGCCGCTCACAGACCAGCCATGCCAGCCTCCGGGCAGATGCCGAGAAAGCCCAGGAGCAGCAGCAGCAGATGGCGGGTGAGGCACCTGACTCCAGGCAGCTAGCAGGGCCTGTGCAGGCTCTAGGGCGCACACACCTCTGACCCCACTGCCAGGGCCAGTCCCCATAAAAATAGGCCAGCCTTGGTGAGTGAGAGCAGCACAGGGTCTCTGACTCTGCCCTCACGTTCAGTCAGGCGGGATTGGCTCCTGTCAGGGGAGGAAGTGGAGGTGTATGAGGGTCAGGCCTACAGCCTGCAGGTGGGCGTGGCTTGTGGGCAGTGGAGCCTTGCAAGGAGGGGCGTGAGGGTGGGTCCTACGAGGAAGGGTTAGCTGGGGGGACGGAACCTTAAGGACTAGAGGTGGAGCCTGCGAGGGATGGGTTGGAGGTTGGACCCTGCGAGGGTAGATGTGGGGAGTAAGTCCTGGGGCAGGGGGTAGGGCCTGTTAGGACTGGGCTGGGTAGACGTGAAGGGTCCCTTTCTGAAACCACAGCTGCGGGTGAGCTGAGGCCTCCTGAAGCTGTTGCTGGTTTTCTCAGCTGCCTCGACCTCCCTGCTGAGCAAGCCCAAGACACCAGGTTGGGAAGGTACACCTGTGGTCCCCGTGCTCACAGGTCAGCTTTACTGTGAGGAGAGGGCAGTGAAGCTGGGGACACCAGTGGCCCACAGCCCATACCCGTGATGACTGGACACACTTGCTCAGCAGCACTCCCGAGTGTCCACGAGCTGGGCGCTCAGGGCAGCAGGGCCACGGTCTGGCGGAGACAGGCACACTCAGGCAGACAGGCAGGCACTGGCAGCGTCATGCAGCCCTGTGCTCTGCAGACTTCGCGTGGCCAGTGGGACCCAGAGGGGCTCGGCGAGCTTTCTGTGAAGGGCCAGGCAGTGAGTATTTCTGGCTTTATGCGCCAGACACTGTCACACTGCTCCGCTCTGCTGCCACAGTGAAGCGTCAGCTCTAGACAAAACGTGAGCAAACCCTCCTGGGTGTGTTTCAGCTTTCTTTACCCAAACAGATGGTGGCCAGGGTGGCCCGTAGCCCTTCTTGGCCGACCCCCACTCTCATGGAGCAGGTGCGCTTCAGATTGGGTGGTCCTGATAGCCTCTCTGAGGCAGAGGGTGTGTTTCCACTAAAGTCTGGGTGATGGGAAGTGGCTGGCCTCACAAAGAACAAGAAAAGGTGGGCAGAACCAGCTGACATAGAGCCCCTGAGATTGGGAATGACCTTGAATTGGGCTGTATTAGAAACAGATACAGGTCAGTGAGCGTGACGGGAGCATGAAGGCAGGCAGGTGGCCTGTGGGGGATGTTCGGGCACTGTGTGGAGTGACTTGCGAATGCTTACAGTTCCGGGGGTAGGGGGGTGGCACCATCCCATTTGTGTATCCGACTCCCTGGCTTTAGTGGAGAATGGCCCAGAAGGGAGTGGTCCAAGGGACTAGGGATGATGCCGGGCAGATGCCGAGAAGGCCCAGGAGCAGCAGCAGCAGATGGCGGGTGAGGCACCTGACTCCAGGCAGCTAGCAGGGCCTGTGCAGGATCTAGGGCGCACACACACGCTTTTGTGGTCACCAGGCTAAAAGCTGGGTCCTGGTGTCCATAAGGGTGCTTGTGAGGGGGCAGGATTCAGCACACGGTAGATGCAGGTGGAGGTGAGAGGCAGGCAGCAGGACTGGGGGACTTGGAGGTTGGGGGTGCTGGGCTTCGTACCTAAGCAGAGCTTCATTTGGAAGTGGCAGATGGCTGAGCCTGGATTTGGGGATAAGACCAACCTGGTGGCTTTTCAGAGTCAGTAACTGATGACATTTAGAGCCATGGGACTTATCTGAGGTCACTAGAGAGAAGGACACCCCAGGAGAAGAGGTGTCTACTGAAAGGTGGGGAACCTGTGGCCAGGTGGGGTTGACACAGTCACTTTCTAAAGACTTTCTGGGTACATCTCCCCTGCTCTTGGTAATATGAACCAATCTTCTCGAGAAGAAATTCATAGAAACTCCAACTGAAATCCATGAGTGATCTGCAAGCTTGCCATTCTACCCTAATGAGTCCTGGAGAACAAAAAACAGGGTGTGACTTTCTAATAGCCACTGGCACACAGAGGAGGCAGGGGAGGAGCCCTTGAAGGCCCACCGTGTGCTGAGTGGTAGGGGTGTCTATCCCAGCGTCTCCTGCCCCTGACCTGTCTTGCCGCCCCCTTCTGCCACAGAGCTGCACAGCAAACTGCAGTCCTCCGAGGCCGAGGTGAAGAACAAGTGCCAGGAGCTGAGTGGTCTCCATGGGCAGCTCAAAGAGGCCAGGGCCGAAAACTCACAGCTCACAGAAAGAATCCGGTCTATTGAGGCCCTCTTGGAGGCGGGCCAGGCCCGGGATTCCCAGGTCAGCTGGCTGCCGGAGGGGAGAGAGAATGCTATCCAGTGAGTGGGACCCGCCCTCACGAGCTGTGCCTGAGAGCTGGCTCATGGTAACCCAGTTTTCTGTCTCCTTCCAGGCCAGCCAAGCGGAGACTGACAAGCAGCAGGCCCGGTAAGTGGAGGTGGAGCACTGGGGGCTCAGAATGGGTAGTGCAGGCCCTAGGGTTGGGGCTGTCAGCATGGGGAGGAACCCCTTTCAGAGGCCCCTGCCTTCCCCCATCCTTCCAGTGACTGAGGACATGCGATGGGCCAGGGCAGGAAAGAAGGAAGGCAGCCTTTCAAGCGCCTCTGCCTCCTCCTGAGGAGCGAGACTCATCTGTAGGGGCGGCAGGTTTCAAGGGGACGGGGAGACCTCTGCCTCCTGCCATCCACCTCCATCTCTCTGGGGACGGCCTTCCTCTCAGGGGTGCGCTCCGCGTCTACAGATGGGGGAATTTAGGGGCCAAGGCCATAGATCAAACCGGAAAAACCATTATATGCCCAGAGTGAAGAACCTGGGCGGTCACACAGACTTCTTTGCATATTTTTGGGACTTCGTTATAGTTCAGCGCTCCCTAAGGCGCAGAGCAGCTGGCACTTTGTCACAAAGGCCGTGGCACTGCTGTTTCCCTCTGCGTCAGCAGCCCAGCATGGGACTAGCACCTATTTGCTCGCTATCGCTAGAACCGGAACGGGCACTTGGCGGGGCAGCTCTGTTCAGGGGGCTGAGTCCTTGAGACTATCATCTTGGGGTATGGGTCCCTGCGTAGATGCCCATGGGCTTGTGAGGGGGTCCCGGCAGCCATGGCCAGAGGGCAGTCCCTGGGGTGAGAGATGGAGGGTCTCCCGTCCACACAGATGGTCCCAGGCCAGCAGTCGACAGTGGATGCCTCCCCAGGCCAATAGCCCAGGTTTTCTGGCCTCAGGCTCCGTGTTTGGGGGCGCTGGAGAAGGAAGCCAGGTGAAACCCAGTGTGCCCTGTGCAGGACCCAGAAATAAATCCTCTCCACCTTCCTTGCCCATGTACTTCTTTCCAGAAAGCTTACTACAAGTTCTCAAGTTCTGGTTGTCGCGATAGTATTTGTTGGGGTAGAGAGATTGTGTTGAACTTTTTGCTTAGTGTTTAAAGGTCAGATTCTTGGACCACACAGTCCTTAACTAGGACCCTTAAGTAATGCTGCAAATAGGGTTGATTTTTAATTTCTATGCTTGACTGAATTTTTTTTTTTTTCTCCGTTTCCTTATCTGAAGGTAGTGACTAGCCCAGGTCGTCCTGTTCTGGGCTGATGACCTAGCCCCAGAAGTTCTGTGGCTTAGGCAAACGCTAACACAGAGGCAGTTGTTGCTGTGTCCTTGCCACCAGCCTGTTAGCTCTTCTTCCTCAGGGCCTTGTGCTTTTGTGGTGGGAGACTGGAGGCAGGCTATTGAATAATGCAGAGAACTTGAGAGGAAAGCTTTGAGGGGTCCCAGAGGAGTTCGGGGGCAGGGGAATGTCAAGGTTCTGTGGTTCTGAAACCAACACCCAGGAAGTCAACAACCATCTTCAGGGCCGGATGCAGGCTGTATTAAGGTGACAGTGTGAGGTGGTGCCATGGTGTCTGTTCCCAGATAGCATGGTCAGGGTAGACGCATGCTACACCCTCACTGAAACTGTACTCACTCCTAACATGCATTATTTGAATTCTGTTTTTCAAAAACTTTTGACCATCACCCACATAAGAAATGTAGCTGCATATGTTTCTGCTGGACTGTCATTGCCAGACCCCAGCTCCCCAAGGCTGGTGGCAGCCTCTCCTACCCGTCCCAGGCAGGGGCTCCGTCCACGCTCGGAGTGGTACGGTTGTGCTGGTTGACGCCACCATTGGCGACTTCGGGACTTTAAGTTCACGTGTCCCTGGAGCATTCCTGTTCTAAATCTTGACACAGAAAATAACATAGTCGGTGTCCTCGGGATAGTTAGCATTGTTGATCCCTCACTTTCTCAACCATGAGGTAGCTGACCCCCTGGAATCTGGAGGCAAATGTGGCAAAGATGGGCCCAACAACTGAATAACCCATGGCATCGGGCATCTCGGGACCGACATAGAGCAGGGGAAGGAACTAGAATGTCTGCTGTACCTGATGGGCGTGAGTGGACTTTCGTGAGCTGTGAGAGCAGTGGCTGCTAGTCTTGCTGGGATGCAATGATCAGGTCCCCTGGCTCTGTTCTCTAGGAAGGCCTAGCTGTTCTTATGAGGGCCAGTGTGGCTGGGGGGCAAGGGGGCAGCCACATGTTCTGTGGGGAAAATAGAACCAGATGCCAGACAACAGGACTCATTCACAAGAAGGAAAATGCCAAAAACTCACTGTCTGGGGCCCATCCCTATGCTGGAGACTGTGGCCACTCTGACTTCTATAGTTCTAGAGGTCAGGTCACTAAGTGGGACTCTGGTGGCCTTTTGGGGTCTGTGTCCTGGCTGCACTGAAAGCTGTGCCTTCTCGGTAGAGGGAGCACGGGAGGGGCTGGCCCTATGGGTGGCATGGCCTGGCGTGTGCCCTGGCAGAGGTGGATGCCCAGGCAGCAGTGGAAGGGGCTGCCTAGAAGCCTGTGCCCTCAGGACCTGGAAGTGACCCTACTGTCTTCCTTCAGCCTCAGGGAGCTGGAGTCTCAGGTGAGATGTATGGAGAAGGAAGCCACTGAGCTCAAGGAGGCGGTGGAGCAGGAGAAAGTGAAGAACAACGTGAGTACCAGGCAGTGAGCGGGGCAGGAAGGTCTAGCGTGAGGCCTGCCTGCTGTGTGAAACCTGCCCCTAGCCGGGCGGTGCTTAGCTGCCTCTTTACACTCCACCGCGCTCCTTGTGGCTAAAACACACCTCCCCAGGTGGGGGCTTGGGGACTCCTCCTGCCTTCTCCCTCAGGTCTCAGAAGCTCCAGCGCTGACGCCCATTGGATCAGTGTAGAGCTGTGCCCAAGCAAGGAGCCATTTCCTGTGACGGGGCAGAATGTGCCAGTTGGCCTGGCTTGGGTTACTTGGTTTCCTGGAATGGGAAGGCCGGGTCGAGAGCAGGCGATGGAAAAGCTGCTCTCCTGTGGGGTGCAGAGCCACCTTGGCCTCCAGGCTACCGACCCTCACAGAGCTCTGGTTTCCCAGCTGCTCTGTCTTTTACCCCCCCAGGATCCCTGGCTAGTGCCTCCCTGTGCCAGAGATAGGGCTTGTTCTTGCTGGCGGGAACCTGTCTCTGAGGAGCAAGCCAATCCTCCTTCCTCATCTCCTTCAGACTAGGGTCTTCCCCAGAAGGAGGTTTGCCTCCTCACAACTGAGCCATGACCACCCCACATCTGGCTGTCGTGCCTTGGCCGTGAGAGAGGCCGTGTGGGTGTGGGCTGAGAGAAAGGGCCTCTTGTTCCTTTGCAGAGGCCCCATGGGGTCCAGAGTGAAGTCAGGTGGGTCCTCTGACCCTGCCCTGGTAAGACCGGCTGAGGCAGCTCCTGGGGGCATGTGTCTACAGCTGACCTGGTCTGCCTGCTGACTTTTTCCCCTTTCACCCCCAGGACCTTCGAGAGAAGAACTGGAAGGCAATGGAAGCTCTGGCCTTAGCAGAGAAAGCCTCTGAAGAGAAATTGCGCTCCCTGACCCAGGCCAAGGTCAGCGCCTCCCCCACCCCAGACTTGACCTAGCAGCACCTGTATAGCCTCAGCAAAACACACGGGACTCAGACTACACGCAGCGCAGCCTTGACCTCTGAGCTCAGGAATCTATGCCACGGCCAAGGGCACAGTGCCCTGCTCTCCTGTATCTTCCTCTGTGCTCTCCCTTTTCCTCCCTCCCCTCCGTTTTGCTTTAAAATGAAGGAGGAGCACTGTCCCTTGCTTCGCTTTTACTCAGCAGGGCCCTTTCACATCAGGGGCAGAAACTGAGGGACCATGGGGCCATGAGCCCACCTGGCTACGCCAGTCTTGGGAGCGCAACGGCGGCTGTCTTCATGGGCTTTCCTCGTGTTATTTTTGACCCTGATACTCTGTCTGAATAACCCTGCGGGCCACTTAAATCTCTTGGGGCCTGTGATTGATCTTTGTAGTAAGCCACAGAGAGGGGGTTAATCTTTAGCAGCAAGCACTTAGCAGCCTGCGCTCTGTGCCGCCCATGTTGGCGGAGTGCGGGTGTCTCAGCATCTGGGGCTCTGGGCCAGCGCTGAGGCCCTGCCTGGACATGGTCTACAGCCACAGCGAGGGCTCCACCATCACCATCCTTGGCCCTGATGGAAAGGCCTGGGGTAGCCAGTCTTCCTCTCCCACTCCTTCATGCAAAAGGAATGTTTGTCCTGTTAGGAAGCTTTTCTGGGACTTCGTGGACCACAGGAAGCCTGAGGGTGCATTAGATGGAGGTCCTGAGAAGTGGCGGGAGGCCTGGCCTCGGGTCACCATGGAGACTGGTCTGTGGCAAATGCAGAGGCTGTGACCAGAGATGTCACCTGGCTCACGGTCATGCAGCCAGATAAAGACAAGAGCTGGTCTTTGGTCCTCTGGCTCTTGCCTCAGACCCCACAAGGCATGTGAGGGAAGGGAGCTTGAATGGTGGTCGCGAGGTCAGGGGTCCACAGCAGGCCGAGGAGTTCACTTCTGAGACTCCAGTGCAGACCACACGGGTGCTGTGCTCAGGCCCCTAGACCTCATGCTGGGGACTGGCAGCAGATTGACCCTACCAGCGCAGTTACCAGATAAGACTCTGGGCCAGAAATGCCTGTGGCCATCACCCAGGGCTGGGAGGGGGTGTTGTTCGTCCCCAGGCACACCACAGTCTGGGGCTCAGCTCCCGAGTTCTCCTTCCACTCCTTTCGCGTGCTTTGAGTGGGAGCCTCCAGGAGAACAGGGCGTGGCCAGGGTGCACACACACACGCAGACATATGTACACGAGCAGAGCGCTCAGGAGTCAAGACTCGCTGAGCCCAAGCATCTCTGGAATGCTCCGACTCTGTCCTTGGTGGGAAGCACCTGGCACCTGCCGCGGGCTGGCCGCTGCCCCTTGATTCGAGCTGAGTGTAATCGACCCACCAGGCAGCGCTGGCCAGAGGCGAAACGCCACCCCGCCTCAGCTCCACAGGGCCGCCTGCCTTCTCTGCCGATCCTGACCCTCCCTTCCTGGCGTGGAGGCCCATCAATACTCCCGGGAGTTCCCTAAGCCTCCAAGGCTAAATGGCCCCCTTGCCCCTCTCCAGGAGGAGTCAGAAAGGCAGTGCAGTCGGACCGAGGCCGAGACCAAGGAGGCCCTGTCGTCTCTGTTCCCTGAACTCTCCGACTTGGCACAGGAGGTGAGAGGGAAGGGCAGTCCCAGGGGACACGACGACAGAGACACACTCACGCACACACACACGGGGAATGTTACTGCCTGGGCGCCACCTTACACCTTTCATTGCAGAATTACAACAAGTGGCTGCGGGCACTCAAAGAAAAAGGTACCACGCTATTGGCGCAGTCACCGCCTCACACAGAGCCCTCCTCGGTAAGCACAGGTGCCAGCTGTGCCCTTGCCGGGCGCCACTGTCATCCTCCTCTCCCCTATTCCCAGGAAGGGGGGGGTGACTGCGCTCCTGGGAGAAACCTCTGTGTTTGACTTACCTGACTGTGCTCTGTTCTGCCCTCTCAGGAGCTGGCTTCCAAACTGAGGGAGGCCGAGGAGACCCAGAGCACACTGCAGGCTGAGTGTGACAAGTACCGCACCATCCTGGCGCAGACGGTAACCTGGAGAAGGCCCACGCGTGGAGAGGGGTGGAGAAGGGAGGTGTCAGGAAGGAGAGGTCTCTCAGGGACAGCAGGGAGAAAGGCAGTGTGGAAAAGCCCCACTGTCTGCTGGGAAACGAGCCCTGAGTCCTGCGTTCCAGCAGTGGCTCTGTGTGACCTTGAGCAAGTCCCTTCCCCTCGCTGGCTCCATTTCTTTGGTTGAACAGCAAAGGGGTTAACTATGGCATGTGGGTCTTCCTTGCCTCTAAGCTGAGGAGAGAGCTGAGTTTCAGGTTTGGGGCTAGTCTCGGGCAGAAGAGACTTGGGATAGTCTGGGAAGGAACTAGGAGCATTTGACTGACTCAAGAACCATACTGAGTCCAGCCCTCTTGGCCAAACCATCCCATTTTGTACTCCGCATTCTGGGCCTCTCCCAGTGAGGTTGGTGCTAGTCGCAAATCCGAGAGAGATGAGAATCCTACTGGCCTCATTTGGGCCACAGACTTCATTCACCCGATTGGCGCCAGCCTGTGTTACACACTGGCCAGAGCCCCACTGGGGCCCACCTTCCCTCCTCACCTGGCACTGCGACAAGATCAGAGCGGCCACACAGGCAGCCAGGCATCAGCCCGGAGGAGCCGAGGGGACAGGGAGATGCGGTGTGTGTGTGGGGGGGGGCTCTGAGGAGAGGGCCGGCCTCAGCGCCCTGTCCCCCCAGGAGGGCATGCTCCAAGACCTGCAGAAGAGCGTGGAGGAAGAGGAGCAGGTGTGGAAGAGCAAGCTGAACACCACAGAGGAAGAGCTGCAAAAGGTACAAGGCAGGCCTCCAGCTCTCCCCAGGGTCCAGCCACGGGACCCTTGCTCCAAGGGGCCCAGCTTCCCTAGGAATTAATTCCAGCAGA
This sequence comes from Galemys pyrenaicus, assembly GCA_019455555.1. Lineage (NCBI taxonomy): Eukaryota > Metazoa > Chordata > Mammalia > Eulipotyphla > Talpidae > Galemys > Galemys pyrenaicus. The sequence goes on along the minus strand of JAGFMF010011428.1, from coordinate 2,760,432 downwards.
ATTCACTAGCGCCATTAACCAGGTCACTTGGGAGACGAGCCAGGTTGCTGATTTTTGGTGATGCTGTGTAAGGGACAGTTGCCAAGTGACATCCAGCCTCAGGAAGCAGTTGTGGAGTCCTGCTTAAGGGGGTGTGCCCTTCCTACTTCCTGGGAGACAGGCTTTGAGTGAGAGGACTGTATCTTGGGGCAGATCCCCTCCAGGGCCTGGTGTTGATGGGCCTCCCCTTGCTTTGTAGTCACGGATCAAAGTGAAGCATCTTGAAGAGAACTTAGAGAAGCTAAGAGGAGAACTGGAAAGTTCAGACCAGGTATGTGGGGAGCTCTGCTTAGAGAGCTGTTTTCCTCACAGAGACACTTTCATCAGACTCCTTTCCTTCCTTCCCGAATGGACCACAATCTTGTCAGTCCTGCTTTTCCTTAATGAGAGCTATTTACCACTTCAGAGTGGCCTGAGGCTGCCGTCGCCCTGGCCACAGGCCCAGCTTTGGTAGACAGCGGCTTCTGCCATGGCCTTCTGAGCCAGGGGAGGTGTGTGCCACTGCCCCGCTTCTCCTTCCCACGCCTGTCAGCCCTGCCTTGAAGAAGGAACTCCTGGTGTCCACCTAGCAAGTAAACCTGAGAGCTCTTGCCCCACGGTTGGGATGTGAGAACCCATGAGGACCCAGCAGTGCTGGAGTTGAGGGTAAACACTTCAGTAAGGTGTTCTCCATCACCCACTTGTTTCTGCCGGGCCTCAGTTGGCTGGCAGCCAGCAGTCTGGGTAGGTCCCATTTCAGCCCTGGTCTGTACCGGGGCCAGACAGACTTGAGGCCCGTCACCCATTCCCTGGGTTTGTGCTGGTCCCTGATGTATGTGTGCACATCCAGGTGAGGGAGCACACCTCAAATCTGGAGGCGGAACTGGAGAAACACATGGCAGCCGCCAGCGCTGAGTGTCAGAATTATGCCAAGGAGGTGGCAGGGGTGAGTCTAGCACCGCAAGGACCGTGCCCCTGCCCACTAGGGTCTGTGCCTGCCCAGTGTTGCTTCTGCAGCTCACTGTGAGCCAAAGTCTGAGCCCTCAGCCTTTTGCCCTAGGCCTTGGGCCATCAGACTTAAGGAGGGTATCACAGGGGGTCAGGTTTCAGAAATGTGGCACCACTCACAGGGCAGGATAAAGCCAGGTCATGCTTTGCAGCTGGTGAATTATCTTCTTGGCAACAGACGTTTTTGGCAGGGGGGCTGGGGTGTGGATTTAAATGATACTGTTATCTGCCCCCAAACCTCTGACCTTCTGACTCTGTTCTGATCTGACTTTGGCCTTACTTCCTGCAAGGAGTGCCATTTGGGAAGGCCTCAGACAAGGTGTGCAGTGGCTACTTCTTCCCTACGTCTTCGAAGAGTGATGGTGGCTGCAGGGCGCTAGGGAGCCGAGTTTTCAGTTGTTTGGGTTATGGGACTGTGCTGGGTGTGAACTCACAGCCCTGTTTTTCTCTTTTCTCTCCTTCCCACCCCCGCTCTAAAACCTGGGTCTGTTTTCCTTCAAGTTGAGGCAACTCTTACTAGAGTCTCAATCTCAGTTGGAAGCAGCCAAGAATGAAGCCCAGAAACAAAGCAATGAGCTTGTCCTGGTAAGTGAAGTTGCCGTAGGGCGGGCGGCAACAGGGTTGTGTGTGTGTGAGATGACTTTGCCAGGTGTGTGTTTCCGTCCCAGTCAAGGTCTGGCGGGGGACACAGCTGTTTGGTCCAGGCTCTGACTGGGCATGCTCAGGGGCTTTTTGCGTGTTTGCCCCAAACCTCCTGCTGGGCCTGTGGCAGCCAGGGTCACATTCCACTTTCTGTCTCCCTTAGTGCAGCCTGGTTGCTGGCCTAGGTGCTGGGAGTCTGTGGGGTTCAACTGCCTGTGAGCCTGTCACCTGGCGTGTCACATGGGCCCCTCCACGCTTGGCCACTATGTGGCTCCCAGTACATGGCTCTGGGAGACTTGGGTCCTTTCCACCTTGCCCGTGGCTCAGACCAGCTCGGTCACACCTGTAATCACAGGGAGGCCTGCTCAAGGCCCGCAGTGCCAGTGCCCCATTCACACACGTGCTCGTCCCTGTGGGCAGCGGCTTCCGGTCCCACTGCCTGGCAGGTTCAGTCTGGACTCACAGAGGCTGCCCCTCTTCCACCCCCAGTCCTAACAGTGACTCCCAGGCTAGGGCTGTAGACAGCAACCGCACAGTATCGTCTGATGTGTGCCGTCTTGTAAAACCCGGAATCAGTTGTCAGTGTTTAGAAATGGGGGTTTTGAGTACAGGTGTGTGTCTGGTTTTCTGAGAGACTGAAGGTCAGATTCAGGGGGGTGCCAGTCCCACCACTGAGCCTCCAGCAGCCACTACACTGGAGTCTGCAGTCCCAGCTCCCCATCCCCGTCATTCAGACCCACCCCGGGATCATCAAGCCGAGAACAGGGCTTTCCAGGCTGCATCTCCTCCTGAGCCCGAGGGCCACTCACCAAAGCTACTGTCTGAGCTGGGTCTGGGTCAGCCCAGATTCAGGGCAGGTGCAGAGAACACTCCCCTGAATCTTTCATCATCACTGGACTGTACTGACTTCTGGATTTGGCGATGGGAGGGAGGGAGGGAAGAAATGTGAAGGCAAGCCCCATGTACTTGTGGCACCCTCTGGAGCCACACCTCGTGGCTGGGGCCCGTGTCACCGCGCCCCAGATCTCCCCACTGGAAACTTGACCTGAGCTTCACAGATGACACAGCCTCCAGATTTGAGGGTTGGGGCCTTGGGGCCACTGGATACATGAACTCCACCCCCGGTGATGGACCTAAAGGGCGACAGGCCTTATTAGGCTAGGGTGTCCTCTCTTTGCCAGACCCCCAGCAAGGGCTTGGAGGGTCTGCTTGAAGGAAGCATTAGTGCTGGTCCCGCTGGTCACCTCGCACTTTCTTTTGGATTCCTCTGCTCCATGCGCTGCATCCGGCGGCACCTTGCCCCAGGCAGCTGCTACAGGGAGCAGTGTGGGGTCAGCCAGACCCGTCAGCAGCTCAGGCCTTGGTGTGGCCCAGTGAAGGGTCATGGCACTGGCCCCCTGCCCCAGGGAACCTAAGTGGCGAGACTGCCACGGGTTGTGGTTACCACATGGGGTCCCCTGAGGAGCATCTCCACCGGAGGGGTCTGTGTGTGTGAGCTTGTGCAGTGGGCGCGTCTGGCTGTGTATTTGCACAAACCCACCCCTCCCTGTTTCAGGTCAGGCAGCAGTTGAGTGAGATGAAGAGCCACGTAGAGGATGGTGACGTAGCTGGGTCCCCGGCTGCTCCCACAGAGGCCCCCTCAGCTGAGCAGGACCCCATCGAGGTTAGGGTGGTGAGCAGGTCCCCAGATGTCTGTTACTAACCGCCTGTGTGGTCCCTCTCCACCCCGTTGAGCGCAGGGATGGCAGGCCTGTCCGGCTAAACGCCAGTGACCTGCAGCCTCTACCACCCGCCCTCCCCACGTGCCCCAGCAGGGTGCCCCAGGTTCTGAGGAAGCCACAGGACGGAGGGAAGGGCAGGGTCAGTGACCAGGAGTGGGGCTCCTCCTAACCTCGGGCTCAGGGAGACGGCGCGGTGTGGCTGGTCTGAGCAGGCTCTGCTCTCCCGCTGTTGCGCCGGGAAGCTGTGGCCAGCGGGGCTGCGCTCTGGCGCCACGCCTAGCGGCTGTACCTGAGGCCTCACCAGGAGGCAGCGCCGTCACCCGAGTACCAGTGGTGGGGTGCTGTGGGGCGCTGCTGTGGGGCTGGGCATGTGCAGTGACTCTTGAGGTGGCCTTGCCCTTTGGGGTTCATCAAAGAAGCCTGACGTCAGTGAGACCCCATCAGCACTTTGTCAGCCACATCAGCTTCTATGCCGGAGCTGAGCGTCACCTCCCCAAAGGGGGAATTTGGAAACTCCCAGCTGGCTGACTGAGGCCGTCTCAGCCTGCCTGGGCTCTCAGAGCATGTGTGTGGTGTCCATGCAGCTGAAAACACAGCTGGAGCGGACAGAAGCCATCCTGGAGGACGAGCAGACGCAGCGGCAGCAGCTCTCAGTCCAGCTCGAGGAGGTTAGGCTCTGCCCCTGTGACCTCGGCCCCGCTGGCTCTGGGGCCAGAATCGCAAACCTTCCGCATCAGGGGCAGTATGGGGCAGGCTGGTGGGCGGGAGCGGCTGAGCCTTGGCCCTCCCTGGGGTGTTCCCACATATGCAGGTCTCCTGCCCTTTTGTCCCTTCAGGCTGGGGTGCCCTGTTCCCAAGGGGGTCTGTGAGGCTTCTCCCCACTGACCTCACTGTTCTCTGCAAGGCTCGAGACTCAGCATGTCGACTACAAGAAGAGTTGGAAAAGCTCCGCAGCGGCAGCCCCTTCACATCATCAGAAGCAGAGGCCTTGCAGGTGAAGGTAAAGGGTGGGTGGAGTCTGCTCTAAGGCCAGAAAGGGGAGCCCACCCAACCTGAGCCTGAGCCCGTTTCCCATTATTGCCACCAGAGTGGGGATGGGAGAGGGGCTGAGCCCTCGAGCCGGTCCAGCTTGCTTAGAGAGGGAAGGGGCATCCTAAACCCAGTGTCACGTAACGCAGCTGCTGGCGCACGGCCGAGCCTGAGGAGGTGCAGGGCAGGCCTGAGGGTCAGCCGTTTGCTCACAGCCGTCACTGCCTGTCTCTGGGTAAACAGCAGCCAGCGTGTGCCCTCAGAGGGCGCTGGGCACTGCTAGAAGCCTTCCCACTTATGCCCTGTGAAGGCTGATTCCCTTCAATTCTCCAACCCACAGGAGAGACTAGAAAAAGAGAAGAAGTTAACCAGTGACCTGGGACGTGCTGCCACCAAACTGCAGGAACTTTTGAAGACAACCCAGGAGCAGCTCACAAAGGAGAAAGACACAGTGAAAAAGTTGCAGGAGCAGCTGGCCAAAACAGTAAGTGTCCTGGCCGAGCAGGCATCAGACATGTTCCCTTGGCGGCTGGCGCCACCCCACCCGCCCCCTCGGTGAGAAGCACCTTGACCTTGCGGCCAGCCCTCACCGGACTCCACGCCCTTGTCTTCATCCTCAGCTCCCACCAGAATGGTGCAGGGTATTAGTTCGGGGGACGGGGGTGCTGGAACCTAGGAATTGGAGGTGAGTACTCCCCTTGGCTCCCTAACTCCATCCTTTCCCTCACTCTGCCTGTCTTTGTTTGCAGGAGGACAGTAGCAACTCAAAGGAGGGCACCTCTGTCTGAACTCCTGTGTGGAAAAAGAAGTTACTGTTCAACTTACCAAAATGCCTTACACATTCCTTACAAATAAAGAAACCGACCAACACAGCGTTATCCAGCCCCAACTTCCGGTAGCTCTGAAAGAAGCCATTAGAGACGGGAGTCTCTTAGAACCACAGAAGTAGATCTCACAGACCCCCGTTTGTAAAAGAACCTTTGTCACGTTCGATAAACACTTCCCCAGGACCAGCCCTGGCCTAGCGCCAGCAGACGCCAAAGCCCTTTCCAGCTCTGTGGCAGACCCCAGGGTGTGTGCTGGGGGGCCGGGGCCTCTGGGTATCTGTGTCGGTCAGTGCAACTGTTGTCTTTCAGTGGGGCGAGGGCCGGGAGGCGGGCGGACCCGGTGCTGCGTCTCGGGCTGTGCCGGGACCGGAGCGACAGAGCCCAGCCCGGGGGTGGCAGTCCCTCACCCCTGGAAGAAGTTGCCAACCACAACTGATATGTGGCCGCCTGGATGTTAATGCCATTAAAACCAACATTGTCGCTGGTGCTGCAGTCTCGCGTGGTCTCTAGTGGGGGACCCCATCTGGCTGGCTGCTGGGCCTGGGGTGAGGGAAGAAGGGACTGGCGCCCTCAGGAGAGAACAAGCCTGCTTTGGGTGTCTGTGAAATCAGAGTCAGCAGTTCTGTCGAGAGCGGGGTGAGACTTCTTGCCTCCCAGTGCCCTCAGAGACTACCAGCAGGTAAGGGGGCAGAGCCTTGTGATACCTGGTGACCACGTGGTGCTTGTTGCGACAGGAACTTTGTTGCTGCTCTGTGGCAGGAACGATAGGGACACAGCAGTCCTGGAGCAGGTGTGCAAGGCAAGTCTGCTACTTGAGCAGAAGCGCTTGTTCCATTTACTAAAGCACACAGGCTGGTAAAAGCTGGTCGTGCGACAGTGGTATGAGCAATGAGGTGCGGAGGGTGGGATAAGAATGGGGCAGTTTTACGAGGGACGGGCAAGGGGACATCGTGACCACACATCAAGACATTTGTGTCAGCAAAGTATGGTGTTACCATGTTATCACAGGCAGCGCTACCCCGAGACCACCATGGAGAGTCATGGAATCAGTCAACAGCTGCCTGGGCCTGCCTCCTGATACAGGCTATACTCCGTAGGCAGTCCAGGAGTGCTCTGCTGTGATTGTCGACAGCCGCTAGGTCACAGTTGCCAATGAGTGGCCAGCTCATAGGAACCCAGAGGTGTGGCTGTAAACCCTACCTTTGAAACCTCAGGTGGCGTGCCTGAGCAGGGCTTGGGCAGCCTGGACAATTGTGTGAAGTGGACACCATGGATGAACATGGGCAGGAGGCCGCCGCTGTCTGTCCCGGGACTTGGACAGATACCCAGGCCTTAGGAGGGGTGGGTCAGGGCGGCCCACTGCTTGCCCTCCGGGAGTAGGGTTTCACTGGTAGAATCCTAGGCTTCCTGTGGTCCTCCGACCCTGACTTAGAGGAGGGGTGGGGGAAGATCTAGGCCAAAGAAGGCAGAAGGTGGTGATGAGGGGGACCATCAGAGTGGATGAGAAGTCTAGACTGGGTAAGGCAGTGGAAGATAGAGTCATTTATCACACTTGTTTTAGAACACTCTGGAGCAGGCTTCGTGGAAAGAGTGGGGCTCGGGACATGAACACCATGGTTTCTGGATGGGAGAATGAGCAGGAGGAAGTGACAGTATCTGACATCTGCCATTTGCCCAGCCCCGGGGCCTGCTTCTCAGGTGACCACTTCACCACAGGAGGGAAAGCGCCCTTTGTCCTGCAAAGAACTCACACTCCGAGGGGCCTCACCCAGAAGCGAGCAGGGCTGGCTCCCAGCCTGGCTCTCCAACAGCGGGCAGTGCGTCGGTCAGGAGGGGGCACTGAGCCCGTGAACTCGTGGCCCCCTTCTGTGACGGGCATCAATAGTGGGGTCTCACTTGGAACACTGGCCCTGTGGGGGTCACATCCTCACTCAGCACACAGCAGCCTTATGCAAGCTCAGTGGTTTGGGACCCTGGTGAGTTCCCTGTTGGCAAATGGGCCAGCCCTGTGCCTGTATATGGGCTCCTGCACACAGTGGCCACTGTGGACGTTAAGCGCCTGCATTTCCAGCAAGCTCCCTCCCCTTGCCATGCCAGCTACAGAATTGAGATCTCCTACCTGGGCATGCCCTCTGATTTGGCACAGAAATAGAGGCCCTTAAGAGGACGAAGAGCACGAGGCCCTGGGGCTAACAAGCTGCTGCTTTTAGGTTATAATGGATTATGGCTGCTCCCTGAATTCTGGCTACAGCCCCGGTCTCAGACCACGGGGCAGAGGTCTGCTCTACCCGGGGGAAAGGAAGTAAGACAAAGGCAGGCACAGTGCAAGGGCTAGGAACTCATGGGACTGAGCTGGGGGCTCTGGGAAAGATCAGTTTGGAGGTTTCTCTCTGTAGCCCAAGGGTCCTGTCGTCTGTTCTCCCTCCTGCTCCAGCAAGTGCTTAGCAGCCCTGAGGTCCAGGAGTGGCATCTCTCAGGCCAGCAGAGGGAGCCTGAGTTTTCCAAGCCCTCTGGGCCTTGACTCAGCCTGGCCTGGTGGCCAACAATTACTCCAGGGCGAAGTTCCATCCTTAGGCTCAGGAAGAAAGAGCCATTTAGGAACATATCTGAGTCAGCTACGCTGGGCGGATCCTGGCACAGAGATTTATAGGTGCCTTAGTGTTCCTCAGCATGGTACGGACACCCTGGAGCCTCACCCCCTGCTCCCTGTGCTGCAAATGTAGCAGTGCTTTATCGTCCCTTGGGACAAAGTTCAATGTGCAAGCAGGAAGAACTCCTGTCCCTAGGCCTAGCTTCACATGCGGCCATGGCCTGGGCTGGGGCTGCATCTTAGATGACCCAGATCAGAGCTAGCAGTTCTGAGAACATCCAAAAGCCTCCATTTAGAGACCCCAGAATGGGCCTGAAACTACAGGGTAACTCAGCCCATAAAAGAGCACCCCCAGACAGACCTGCAAGTCCCAGCCTGTAAGAGCTCTGCTTTGAACCACCTTTCGCTGGTCATCTGCCTGATACTTAAGTGCACCAGTATCAGGATGCCTGGCCTGTAGCACCCTGTGGCAAGGGAAAGGATGGGGAGAGGAGGGGACACAAGATTTCAGAAACCAGTGTACACCCTCCACAAACGCCTTCTCTCCAAGCTTCCTCTAGGGTTAGGTCTAAGAAGATGCAGAGCGTTAAGAAGTTTTCCTTGTGCTCCAGTTCAAGTCACATCCCTGGCACTGAAGAAAAGCTAACCTTAGAATTTCAGATGTCAGAAGTAAAGAACTCCCCAGGGGTACACAGAATAGCTTAGCACCAAAAACAAGAGACCCAAACTGTCCTGGTTCTGCCATGTGTGTGGCCGCAAGTTACCTTTCGGAACTGGCAGAGGCTCGGTGAGTCCCCTCCCCACGGCCCTCTGAGACTGGGCAGAACCCAGGAGAACCCCGGCCTTTGTGGGGTTAGACAAGTCTGCCTTCCACAGAACCCCTGGCTCCTGGAATGTTCCCGCTTCTGGCCACAAAGCAACTAATGACCCTTCCTCCAGCTGCATCTCAGCTACCGTATTTCAGAAATGCCCCAAATCATGAGAAAGTCATATGTCCTTGTGCCAGTCTTTGATAGTCATGATAAAGGGCAACAAACTAGTCAAGAAACGAACTGAACTTCCTGTGTGGACCAGCCAGCACTCTGAAGCCCTGCAAAAGAGAAAACCACTTGACAAAGCCTAATTCAATTATTCAAGTCACTGTCATGGATTTTTAAGAGATCAGCATTTTCTGAAATGGCAAACCAGTTAAGCACTAAATTTCTGCTAGCAATGGCTTTATTTGCTTCTTTCTCAGGGCACAAGAGTAACCATTAGGTGACCCTTAAAGTCTCATTTCCTCAAACATTTTTGTAATGTATTCACACTTGAAAAATTGTAAATATACTTACCCTCAATTTTTACTACCGGCCAATATCAGCTGATACCGAAAGCTAGTTTTCCATCGAAATCATCTGGAGTGCTTATTAGCTGGATTCTTGGGTCTCTGCCTTAGTAATCTAGTATGTCTTTTTCTCAAAACTTCCCTAGGTAAAGATTTAGGTCACTATTAGCATCTTCCCAATTCCTGGAATAAGAGTGCAGTGCTGAGAGAGGTTCATATGATAGTATAACCCGGTAGTTTAAAATCCTTTCCACGCATAGCATAGCATGCTCTCCTGCTCCCACTCCCCCCCGTCCTGCACACCCTTTTTGTCTTTTACACACTCTTTTGCACATGCACCTGCAGAGAGATGGTTATGCAAGTAGTGACATATGTCACTGGCTGAGACCAAAGACCAGACACTCTTAAAACTCCTTGACCAAATAAATACCACTGGCGCTCTCTACATGGCTGTTTCTTGAAGGCAGCCATGGACCCACAACATCCTTCTCAGGAGGCTGTTAATAATAAAGTCCCAAAAAGCACAGCTTTGCAGAAGAGATAATATGAAATTCAGAATAAGCAGCTTATTAGCAAACCAGTAGCCAGTACTGTTTTCTAGACAATTTTGAAAGAAGTATTTTGATTAAAGCATGCTGAACTTTTCTGCCTCCCAAAAAAAGAAGTGATAAAAGCCTGGCATTTGGAAGAAGAAAAAGATTCCCAACTTTTATATCACCTCCTCATTCAGTCAGACCTAGAACTATGGTCTTACCTTTAATTGCCTGATAAACCCAAACCTCAACAACTTATTCCATACGGAAGACCAAATCTTTTAGTCCCAGTTCACAAGTAAATAATTACACAGGAGATAAGTTAAAAATGCTTCCTTTATTACATAAAGCCAATAACTGCTACTTCTAATTTCAACTGTTTGTGCATCTCTATATTTTTCAAAGTGTTATGCCTGTGACGTTAAAGACAGTCACTTCCAAGTGTCATCAGGTAGTGGCTTCCTGTGGTGTCACCGTCATACCTAATCCCCATTTCACATACAGTCAACAAACTGCTCTAGAAAATTAAGACGTTCTCCCAGTCCCCAGAGTAAACATATATTTAATGTTCTTCCACACCTTACTGTACCACAAGCAACAAAGTTCTGAAGGAGACGCAAGGATATCACCAGTGCCCTAGCTTGTTGATATGCCATCATTAATGAAGTGCATTACTATGGGCCTCTAATTTGCATTATAATTAGGTGTTGCAAGATACTGCACATTCTCCTGAGGACACACCATGATTTCCAAGATGCAAGGTCACTCAGAACAGTCTCCCAACTAGTGAGTGGAGAATGTGGAACTATTTCATTTACTCCAACTACGTGCTTGAAATAAGTGCTTTGCAGGATCAGCGCTGGTTATAAGCACACACGGTGAGGCACTCTCTACTACACACTTGGTAGGGTTTAAAGACAACCCGACAACCCTTACTGTGGTAGTGTATATTTGTGCTGTTATATGTTATGAGAGTATTTTCCATTATTCAGTTTAGCTCGAGAGAATAAAAAATTTGAGCCAAAATTATAACCAGATTATGTCTAATAATTTAGGCAAAAGAAACAAAGTAACTGCTGAGGTTAACCAAGTTGCAATAGTTCTCTTCATAGAGCCTTGTACTGTTTTGTGGACTGCATTATTAAAAATCACAAGTGTAACAAAAATCTTTATAAGCCAACTCATCAAAATGGGCATTTGGCCAATAAGAATTTAATTTCACACCAATAAAACTTTAGGTTTATATTTATTTAGGGCCATCTACACATGTGTATAGAATATTTAGTTTACTCTAATAGATGACAAGCTCCCCCTTATTGAGATCCTGGCCTAAACATATTTGCTTTACTTATATTGCAAGAGGATAATATGGAACATGGAAGCTTTGATTTGTGGCACTGAATGATGATCTACACAGGGCATCCTTCAAAAGCTACAATTAAGGATCCACCTAGCTTTTCAGCAATACAAGCCCGGTTAAGGTCTTCTGGTCCATTTGCTTGACATTCATGTTTTATGCCTAGGGAGGAAAAACAATTATATTTAAAATTATGGTAGGAATGTATACCCATTTCTCTACGCTATCAGACTGTTTTACAATAAAACCAGTTCTGACACAGATAAGGAAGTCGTGGGGTATACAAACAGTGGTGTACTACACAGTAATGGTAATAAACGCTCTCCGCCATCAGGCACCAAAATGCACGACTCTCACAAACATAATGTTGACTATAAGAAGCCAGACATAAAAAAGCATACATATATTCTAGATAATTCAATTTATTTAACAACACCACACGAGCCAAAGCTATCTAAAGCTATTAGAAAGCCAATCTATTGGTTCTGCGGTGAGAGGAGAGAGGGGAAGTGGTTGGCTGGAAGGTGGTCTGAGCGAGACTTCAGGGAGCTGGTCAGTAGAGAGAGCACTATGCTCAAGGAAAGTCATCAAATTCTACAATAATTTATGATGTACACTTTACCAAAAATAGGCTTTATTTTTTATTTTAAAAAGTTTAAAAGCAAGTCTAGTAGTGACTTTTCTTCATTTTTAAAATATAAGGAAAACTATGAATTCAATGTTTTGACAGCAGTTGATTTAGCCAGCTGTGCTGCTGATGAGTAAGAATATCCACAAACGGAATCGCCTTATTCTAGGTAGGTTTCTCATGATATTATGCAAGACACTTAAGAAATGCACTACAATGAATAGTTGCTTTCTCAGGAAAATTACATCAAGACACTGCAGAAAGCTCACTTATGGAATTTTACACAGTAGCTTCTCTGTAAGCAGCTGCTATCTTTTAAAAAGTCACATTATATTTAATTTTCCCAATTTTATGACCATTTCTTGAGTTGCTGAAAGCAAAACTGGTCTTTTGAAGCATCCAGCACTGAGTAGAGAAAGGCAGTGATGATTTCACTAGAAAAATAAGGGTTGACAAAGTGAGCATCTTTACTATCACCAGATCAATTTACCCAGCAATTCCCTTTTCTAAAAGGCACTGCAGAATAATGGTGATGAGGAATCCACTTTTTCATTTGTGTTGTGAAAATGCTGAAACCAAAGAGTAATGTTAAAGCATCAGTGAACCACTTGGACAACACACTTCGTAAGGGATGGTCCAACATCAAGCACATGTAGAATGTGCCAAGGTCTGAAATACACAGTAGCAGGTTTCAGTAAAGAAAGTGAGAATGTTGGGGCCTCCCTGGTGGCTCAGCGGATTGAGCATCACACTGTGACGCAACCACGGCACAGCAGCACGAGTTCGATCCCCGGCCAGGGAGGGGACCCACACGGCCCAGCAGACCTCTCCTGCCTCCCCGATGCTCCCCTCAGCAGTGTATTTCAGTCAGTCTGCCTGTTCTGCTCCCCACTCTGTCTGTGGTGGATCCTCTCACTTCCCGCAACTCTGGCCTGTGCCCCAGCTCTGTATGCATAAATAAATAAATAAATAAATCCTTTTAAAAAAGAGAGAGAGAATTTTGTTCTCTTCACTAAGTAAAACAAGTAGGGCACACTTGTTCTCCTACAAGAATGTGAAAACCAATCACAGTAAGACAAAACGAAACCACACTGTGTGGGCAGCCCTTGTGACCTCGGGCAGCCCAGCAATTTGAGCTGGTTATGGCAGGAGAGTGGTGGGACAACTTAGACTGGACTCACAATCCAAGAGCAAACTTCCCCTTCTACAGCTGAGGGATCAAGGCCCACAGGGTTAAGCAGTTTTGGCGAAGGTCACACAGCAATTACAAGTTTAGCTCTCGGTGCAGGCCTTTGGGCACTTGCCCCATGCTCTTTCCATCATACCAGTATTTTCTCCTGGCTGGACACGGTAAGCATGGTGAGGACACCTCATCAGGATCCTAGTGCCCTAGTGGCATAACTGGCCAGTGGAAGGAGTACCGCACTTTGCTTTGGACACAGCTGAGTCAATTACCTAAAATCATACCATTAAAAGTAAAGTTGGGACAAGTATCCTTTTTCATTTATGAACATTTCCTTTCTGCAATTTTGTTATGTTAACTATATTTGAAGGCAATAGCCAATATAAACCAACAGTCTCCACCTTGGCAACATCTTAAACTAGTTTAAAACTGGCCTGAACAAGTGACAGGCGTACCATGTTGAGAAAACAGGGTTATTAAACACACATTTCAGAACCAGAAGAACCAACATAAGGCAGAAAAGTTCTGCCTTCTGGATTTTTCTCAACTGGCGGTGTTTATCCTTTCTTTGTGGCCAAGGCTCTCCAAATAAGTAAGATGCTTCTTAGGAAAAATGACACCCCATTCCAAGGCCTCACCATTAGCAAATATGTGGAAGTAAATCTAGACCATACCTTGAAATTTCTTTTTGATTGCATCCTTGGAGCTTGCATAGATCATTTTACTTTTCAGAGGTGCTAGTTCTGGTGCCCTGTGTCAAAAGATGCCAAAAATTAAAAGATTGCTCTAGAGAAAGCAGAATTTATATCACATCAAACACTTGCAAAAGTGATGAGGGAAGATCCTCAGAACCTTCTGGGAGAGTTTTTCTAGTACACAATTTTTCTACTCCCCTACCTCCCTGGTGAGTAACTGTTATGAACTGTAAAACAGACTACCTTAAGTTACTAAGGTTAAAAAAAAAGGGGGGACCACAATAAGGGGGGAAAAAAAGGAACCACTAATTAAAAATCAAATGAATGGGCCCACGATAAAAGGACAACATTGGCTAATTCACCAATTGCATTACCCAATTTGCTTTCTTTTAAATATTTATTTTTCATTTTTATCAATCAAGGCTTGAGATTAGGCTAATTAGAGCTATCCCTAGACAAAAGTTTTTAACACTTTATCAGAAGTTTCAAAATAGAGAATAATCTGCAAATTAAGTATGTGCCACCCAGAATTAAGAAATGCTAGCAATTTTACCATTTTTGTTTCAGATTCCCTTTAAAAGGAACGTTTTACCAATAAAGGAAAAGTCCTTCTTACTTCACGCCAACCCCCTCATTTATGTCAACTCCAATAGCAAATTCTGAGACCACAAGAGTACTTGTTTCCCATCTTAGCCTGACATAAAAACGTGTCATAAGGGTTGTTCTTTTTAAAGCTCAATGGCATGTCTCAACTGTGAATATTCTATTATCTGTTATTTACAAAATTTTTGGTGCTTTCTTGAGTGAATACTGGAAACACAGCATGTGTTGTATTTTGCACCAGCAATACTGGAAAACAAAACCAGAAATATTAACAAACAAAAATGTCACCCTATTCCAACTGCTTACCTATGAATGCGTTATTTTCCACTTATACCACCAGACCTCTGGCATGCTTCCACTCTGGCATGCTTCCTTTTAACCAAAGGGAAAACAAGTGCAGCTAAATACTTTCAAACACTTAATGATTCTATTTAGATGCCACATTTCCAGGACGCTTAGCAGTTATTAGCACCAAGATGGTGTGGACCTCACCTTATCTGTTCCTTCCATTTTATTTTGGGAACCAGAAAAAGGACAGCTTCTGTGTCTCTCAGATGCTTATTTCTCTTAACTCAAGGTTCAAGGAGGGAAGCAAAGTTTTAACAATACCCTCTGCAAAGCTTAGTGGATACTTTCCTTATACAAAATAGGTCAGGAACAAGAAAAAGTATTAGCTGCTTTGATTTTAATGAATTCATAGTTTTAAAATACCTAACAGTTTTTCCCTGGGCTCTACAAAGAGCTTGCTATGGAAAATTACTATTAGGTTTTCACTTCTTCTTAAAAAAAAAAAAAAAAGCGTAATACTACAAAATAAAATATTGCACTAACACTGCATTTCCTTTCCTCCTTTAACTTTCCAAATGTTCTTTACTAGGGATGCATCACTTTCATAGAGGAGAAAGTATAAGAGCCAGGAAAAAATAGCACAGATGAAGCAAACAGTTACCAATTTAAATGTCTAACCATTTACCTGTCCATATCCACCACTCAGCTGTGAAACCCAGAATTACAGGGACTTTACCTGCTTTACTCGCAGCTGTTCTCCCAGTTCCTAACTTACTACTTGGCTGTTAGTAGAAATAAAAGTTGAATGAATGCACCTTCATTCAAATCAGGAATGTGCTCATTGTAAGTCTCATTAAATACTAATAGTATGTATATATGTCTTTGGCTGCCAGGCTCAAACAGTAAATGGCCGTGATATGTGCACCTCAACCTCTTATTTGCAGGACAGGCAAAGAGAGAGCAAATTCAGCTGGAGACCGTAACAGTACCAACTTCAGAGCAGCCAACCACAGAAGCACAAGGATGGATGATATAAAAAGTAGGAGGCTGGCGCACAGAATGCTGTGTTGGAGAAAGACTTTGGTGAGGTTAAACTTTCTGCTTAGCATTCAGGAAGAATTTTTAGAGAAATTTTTATTTATTTATATAATGAGTTTGGAGGTGGTAGAAAAGTCTATCTCCTGCTCCTTAACCTATCAAAAAAAAATCAATTATTAAAAGCCTGTTCTTTCAGTAGACAAAGAGTAATTAAAATTTAGTTTGGGGCCCACAAATACCAATCCTATGAAGATCTTATGAAACCACGTAAACAAAAATTAAATGACAATCACTGCAGAAAAGTTTGATTGAAAATTACTTTGTTCCATAAGAATGGCACACATTAAAAAAACCACCAACAACAAATGCTGGCGAAGATGTGGAGAAAAGGAACCCTGGTACACTGCTGGTGAGAATGCAAGCTAATCCAACCACTATGGAAGGCCGTATGGAGGTTCCTCAGTCTACTAGAAATGGAACTACCATGTGATCCGGCAATCCATTCCTAGGAGTCTACCCAAAGGACACAAAAACACTGATCCGAAAGAGCACCTGTACTCCTATGTTTATCGCAGCACTATTTGTAATTGCTAAGACCTGGA
>JAGFMF010011428.1:2718430-2737948 GCA_019455555.1 Galemys pyrenaicus | reverse complement strand
CCTGCTCTCTGTGGTGAATCCTCTCACCCCCCCACACCTCTGGCCTGTACCCCAGCTCTTGTATGCATAAATAAATAAATCTTTAAAAAAAAAAAAGTGTGGTTGAAAGGTACTATTTTGTTCTGTGAAGTGTAAGGCAAGAATTTGAGTAAATATTAGGAAAAGGGAATAGCTATTATGAGATTCCAAAGGGAGTCACATAAGGTCAAACAAAAGGGCTCAGAGCACATTTCAGGCTCAGCTGAAGTCATAGGATGATGGTAGAATAATTTGGCTGAAAGCAGATGATCCTGACAGCATGGGTGTCTACACTCTCCTAAGGGACTTTATCCAAACTGGATAAATAATCTAGTCCAAAGAACTCATACATTGTTCACAATTCTGCTTTTCTGAGCTCCCAGCCTATACACCCAATCTCCTGTCAACCATCTCTAGCTGGGAGTCCCAAATGGACTTTTGTCCACAACCAAATGCAAGCTGGTCCTCTTCTAGTCAGTCTTTCTATGTACATATTTCTACCTTTCTAGTTACATAAGCCTCAAACCCAAGGAACATCCTCAACAACTCTTTTTCCTCGGTCTTTAGATTTTCATATCTTTCTCCAAGACATTCACTTACCTCCATCTCTACTGCCACCCTCTAAGCCCAAGACACCACTTAATCACTGTCTGTTAACTGAAACATTACAATAATCTCCCAGGTGACTGCAGGGAAAGATCAGGATGTGCCCTTCCTCTTACTGGGCACCCAAGATCATGATCCCCATCCTCTTCACATATTCCTGGGGTCATATGACTAAGTTCTGCTCAGTAAGAGGTGAGCATAGCAACATAAATTACTCATTCTTGGCCCTTTAAAAGTCATCAAGTCCTGTCTTCCCTTGCCAAGGCAACACTGGCAGACATACTCTAAGATAGAGGAGGGCTACCCAACCTTATTGAACATTGCACCACTGATGGTTCAAATCTTTACTGTCAAGTGAATGAGATTTGGGGTTTGTCATCTCAGTCGCTCAAGTACAATAGACTGCTTGTACCCACCGCAGATCCCCTCCACTCTCCAATTCCACATTTTAAATACTTCAATGGTTTTTCATTGGTTCAAAGGTAAAAGTAATTTTTTAACATGCATGATATGGCACTACTCATCTTTCCAACCTTACTTTGTACCACACATACTTTGCAATGTCATTACTGTAGCCTTCTTTCATTTGTATTTGTTGTGCTCCCTCCCATCCCAAAGGCTTTAGGGCCTTTGCCCATACTGTAGTCTCTGGACAGCACTCTGAGATCTCTAATCATCAGATGATGGATATGTTCTGAGCTTGGACTGAGACAGAAACAAACCAAAAAAAAAACAAAAAAAAACCAAAAAACCCAGATCTCAGATTCTCACTTTCTAAACAAATTTTGTGGGTCACAACTACTACCACATGCTCCAGGTGTTATGTACCTCTACTTCACAGCACTTACCACAGTTTCAATGTTCTATCTTTAAAGAATTAATGAATATCTCCCCCAATAGACTGTAAATCCTTAAGATTGTAATTTCCTTAAGATACACTGTTTGGACACTATCTTGGGTAGGGCTGTTTGTACCCTTAGAACTGCTTTCCTTTCTTTTTCATCTCTCCCAACTTGCCCCCTGTAAATAAACCCATCTGTTCTTATATTCTGAGTTGTGTCTTGCAATTCTAATAGGGTTGTTGAGGGCCCACAAACCATAACATCCCAAGGTTTGCATGGTTTCACTAATAAAAAGAATCATTGTGTTTTTTTTTTAATAGTAAGCTTTTTCTTAATAGAAAAATATCTCCCATCAGTCTCATTTTTCATATTTCAGTATTTCTCATTTCGGTGTATTTCAACTGCTCAGCTGTCAAGAAAGCTAAGGTTTATTTTTAAAAAACAAAATCAACTCAATTTTGATTTTACTTTTTAAAAAGTTATTTATACTCAATTGCAAAGTTTTAATAATTAAGACCATTAAGGGATACTCTAAACATAACACCCATTTGCTGCACAGTTAGGAAGGAAAATCTGAGAAGAAAATAGATTATTATTTCAACAAGAGCTCTGATTACCTTAAAAAGATGCTATCCACAACTTCAATTTCTCTGTGTTTTGTATTAGTAATCACTGGAGAATAAAAGTTGCTCTGAAAATTCCATCTCCCGTGTCAAAATAGTGCTGTTAAGTAATTACATCACTCTATTTTGTCTCACAGGACTACCAGTTTTTAATTTCTCCATGGATCTCAAAACTGTCTGAGTCTCCTCTAGCAGCGTTTTTGTAAAATACTGACTTAGAGATGAAATCAACACATCTGAGAACTGGTTCTTCAAATAAGTTTCTCCTTACAAAAAGAAGGGAAATGCTACAAGAATGTGAAACACTGAGTATTTTAAAGTTGAAAATGACAGAATACAGAACATCAGATCAATTCTAGCATATATAGATGGTAATCTTTGAAAGGCACATCAAGTTCTTCTGACTTAATTTTTATATAAACTACAAAATCAGTCCAAAAACTTAATGTGAAGACTTAAAGTAGTCCATCCTAAATCAAAATACCAGAACAGTGGTCTATTTCTATACTACTAAACTCAAGAATTTGGCTCCATAATTAATGCCAGCTACACCCAACCTAATCCTCAATGGAGAAAATGAGCTATTTTCTAACTCAGAAAATAAAATGATATAATAATATTGAATAGCGCTCTTTAATAATAAAATAGTATGTTTTGGGTTACAAATTTATAAACTGTATCATGTAGTTTTCTGTCTTGGTAAAACAATATATTTAGCTTTACAGATGACTCAAATCATCAGAAACTGCAGTGATATTCTACACAGTGACAGAATAACACTTCTCAGGACAAGAGTTTCAGTTCCAGTCTGCTATAGTCATTATAGTATTTCAGCGGGGCAAGGAAGCAATCTTGGGAACAGAAATTCAGATTGGCTTTTTCTTAATTACATAATCTGAGTTGGTCAAGCTACCAAAGTGAAGACTAGGCCTAAAATTTCAGACAAGTTGACTTTAAGCAAATATTTTAACTCTTATAGATGGCATAACTAAAGGGTATTTTACTCCCTGGGAAGTGGGAAGGAGAAGAACCTGGATACTGGGGAAGAATTTAAATAGTGAATTTTGAAAACAAGGTTAATAGCAATAAAAACAACCTGATTTTACCTATTACACACAGGGCTAGATTCTATAGTTAAAAATATTTTTAACCCAATGAAAGTCAAAGATACAAAAGATAGAAGATAAACTATCAAATCTCAACATACAATGTTCTGTACTCAAACGGAATATTCTTATTTATGTACTGTACTTTTGAAATGAAACAAAAATACTTCAAATACATGTAATGTCAAAACTTAACAAATTAAAAATTTTAAATAGGCGTAAGAAAGAATTTTTATACAAATTGATGAAGTTAAATGAGTTTTTTAATTTGTTGCCTGTCTCCTTCTCATAAATGGAATTAGAAACCTTAAACTTTAGCAGATCTGGGCCTCCCTGGTAGTACAAGGGGTGAAGCACCACACTATGAAGCATCCACAGCCACTGTAGCACAAGTGTGATTCCCAGCCAGGGAGGTGACCCACATGGCACAGCAGACCTCTCCTGCCTCACCCACTGCTTCCCTCAGCAGTATATTTCAGTCATTCCATCTGTTCCCCACTGTGTCTGTGGTGAATCCTCTTACCTCCTGCACCTCTGGCCTGTACCCCAGCTCTTGTATGCATAAATAATCTTTAAAAAAAAAAAACCTTATCAGATCTTTTTAAACAGAGGTGAAATATTGAATCATTCTTCCTCAAGTAAGACTGATTGCTTCATCATTTATAAAATGTGAATTATGATAATTCTAACTCAAACAGTATTGATAATAAAACACAACACATGCAAATTACCTAAACACTGGGCAATGCTACCATCCTGTAAGTGAATCCTCTCTTACTGTTAGTAAGCAGAAAACAAATGCACAGCTTTCTCAACTCTTTCTAGTTACCAATGTGATAGTTTTTATTGAAGTCTTTGGGTAATGAAATGCTGAAGTTAAAAGAAATCCAGATGGCACTGAAACAGTAATTCCTATCTGTTCTCTGATAACCAGACTATAGATTTTAAAAGCCAAAATGATGACTGATGTATATATCTTCTTTCTTTTCATGACTAATATGGTAAAACAACAAAATCATGAACAGCAAAGAGAGTAAGTCTAAAATTCAGTTATACTATGTCTTATCAGTCTCCTACCACAACTATTACCCACAGCCATATCAAAATCCACAATGATGAAAACTGGGGCTTATGGGGTGAGCTAACAGTTTTTTCCTCAAATTTGTTCCTGCCCAGTATGTATTAGCTAAGTAAGCACAACAAATCCTTAATCCCTTGATAAGTTAAATTGTCCAGATCTGCTGAGCAGCTTTATAGACTATACCTTGCTTAAGGATGTCTGACCAAGAGGACAAGATACTAAATTCAAGTTCATGTTCCACTACTCAAAGGATGCACCTGCAGGGTTTGACTGTTCAAAGAAGTGCCATCTGCTTGTCTCCTGAGGCTATATCACCCAGCGGGAGCGCCATTCTGTAATTTGTTCAGTCACTACACAGACTATCAGTGATCCAGAAAATATTCCAAGTTAATTCTGTTTTAATATACTGGTTCATTCCCCCCAAAACCAGCAAACTTACAACCAATTCTGAATTATGAAAATCTTTCATCACCTAGGGGCAAAGTACAGTGTCCCTGAAAAACCCTATGCAGACCAAATATTAATTCTACTAGCTATATATTAATGTCCTAAGAGTTCTACTGAAACAATTTTATTCGGGGGGGGGGGGAGGCTCATTCAATGATCTAACCCTAAATCTATAAACACCACCCATACAAAACCAAAAGGGGGAAAAAAATCTTAGAGAAGAATCATTTCAGTCATGTAAGATTAGATGTCATAAAGCTCAGCTAACAAAAATAATATCTCACTCAGACTGTGTGCAATCTTCTTTTAGAGACTATCCTAATCAGGTTTGTTAACAGTCATCCCAACTAGGAGACAGGAAGTCAAAAAGGAAGGATACGAATAGTGGGAACAAGTTTTATAAGCCCAATAGAAAAAAAGTGATAATACTCTCCACTTGTCCCTCCATTAAAACTAGATAAAACAATGGGAGGAGAGGGGGAAAAAGAAACACAGGGATAGTAAGTGCAATGGCAAGTAGTCCTATTCTTTTACTGTTTTGCGTTTCCAATTTTCTTCACGATAAAATCCGTGTCCTTTCAAAGCCCTTTATGCCCTATCTTTCTAGTCTCCATTCCCACTTTTCTCTGTCAATTCCAGTCTTGCACTGATCTTTGTGATTCCCTGAGTACATGTTCTCCTGTTGATGCTCTAGCTTCCTCCTTTTCACCTGCTCATGTTCTTCAGGGTTCAGTCCAGATGCAGTCGTCCCTGGAAGGCAACTGCTACTTGGCCCCTAATCAACACCTCAAAGTTATGGGACCCTCCCATGTACTAACAGAATAAATTATTTCCATCACAGTATTATCTATTACTCTCATTAGCTACCTGTTGGTTGTATGATTCTCTCACTAGAATGTGCTCAAGTTCAAGGACTTTTAATTTTCTCCCCAATCCTATTCTACTAAGAATTTTCATCTACTTTATCAAATTTCAAAATGCGATTTTCCCTTTAAAATCTTTGTGAAATGTACTCAGACATCTTTTTTTCTCCATATTTGTTATGGTACAATTCTTCAGTTTATACCAAAGAAAATATTCCACCTTAACATTCGAGGTTTTCAGGAAAAAAAAAAAAAACACCAAAAAAGTTCTAAGCAATTTTTATTGATCTCTTTTGAAATATTCTGGTACTGATAAATGTACTATTACTGACTTTTTCCTAAAGATAGAGAACTTCAGTCCTCTAAAATATTGTCTTCATAAATTTACAATATGTGTACTTTGTAACAAAAAAAACACTTTAAAAATATTTTACATTATACGATTTGAGGTGAAAACTCACTGCATATCATACATCATGAAAACATGACTATCTGTGATCATTATGAAATTAAAACATTTTAAAATCAAGTTAAACAGATGCACAGCATCATACTAGTTTCAAATGAGTGATTTAATATTTGTATATATTAAGAAACGATCACCACAACAGGTCTAGTTAACATCCATCACACATGTACACATGGGTACAATTTGTGATATGAAATCATAAGACCTACTCTCAGCAACTTTCAAATATACTATGTAACTATAGTCATCATGCTGTAAATCATAAACCCAGAACTTATTTATTTTATGACTAGAAGTTTGTACCTTTTGTCCTTTTTTGAACATTTTGAAACAGGATGCCAGGGTAGGGCATCAATGGGTTAAGGGCAGCAGCACTTGCAGGCTGCAGCCAGCCCCAGCTCAGGAGGCATCAGTCTGGTTCAGGGCCACTCAGACAAGCATCTAGACAGCTTCCCTGAGTACACAATGAACCTGGCCAGACCTGCCTGGGTCTGGAGACAAAGGCCACGGTTTCCCTTTTGATTATGGCACTGGAACTGAAAATGAACCAGTCTGAATTGTAAACAAGCCAATCTGGCTTGAAAGGCAGGGTTGTAAACCTAGGCTCCAGAGGGCTGGATTACTCAGACCTTCAGATATTCAGACTCAGCTAACCTCCAGGAAAAAGGTTCATGGGCAGACTCAAGGGGAAGACTCATCCAAATCCCAGGATAAGAATTTTGTAGAACTATGAGAATTTCACATCTGATACCTGCTTCAAATTGCAGCTGAAATGCTGTTCCTGCCTCCTGCCCTGCCTCCAATATTACCTGCTGATGGGCATCACGAGCCTGTGCCCTTTGGCCTGGGCCCATTGTCTCTAAAAGGCTGTTAGCTCTCAAACGGCTGTAACACTAGTGCCTGTACTCTAACAGTCAGCAATGTTGAGCTGTGTCCATCGACCACTGGCTTCTGGTATCGGTTCTGGCTTCTGCTCCTCCAGCACCCCTCCCAGTACTGCTGCCTTAGCACTGCCTGGCACTGGCCAGCCAGGCCTTTGAGTGGGTGCTGCTGGCTGCCGTGAACACCTCCAGTTGCCATCTTGGGCCACCACATGGAGCCAGCTCCAGGCCTTCGTAGAAGGAACAGCAGTACTACACTGAATAAGTAGCCTTTGTTTAGACTACTGGACACTGCAGACACTATCTGGGTGAGACAGCCAGCCATTTGTGGTGTTAGAAACTTTACTTTTCCCGACCTCCCATTAATTAATAAACCCCGTTATTGAACCCTGAGCCTGAGTGGTGTCTTGCAATTATGAGCACACAGGTGTGAACCTGCAGACAGTGACCGTGGCCTAGTTTTGGCATTGTTTAACTTCACCCCTCCTCCCAAACCCCTACCCCTGGCAGCCACCAATATGTTCTCTAATCTCTGAATTTAAGATTCCTCATATAAGTGAAATCAAATGGTATCCATTTCTGTCTTATTTCACTTAACAAAATAGCCTCAAGATTATCCAGGTTGTCACAAATGGCAAAATTTCCTTCTTACCTGGCAAATATTAAATTGTATATTATTGCATGTCATTTAAGTGACAGGATATGTTCCGAAAAATGCGTGGTAATGCAATGTGTCACTGTAGTAACATCATAGAGTAAAATTAAACAAACTTTGATGGTTTTACATACACCTAAGCTATATGATATAGCGTACTGGGACCACTGTCCTATATGCAGTCTGTCATCGACCAAAGTGCCATTAAGCAACACATGCCTATATATGCCATATTTTCCTTATTCATTCACCCACTGATGGACAGTTACTGATTATTTCCATATCTTGCCAATTGCAAATTGTGCTGTAAAGAACATGAGGTGGTACATATTTAGAGTATTTGTGCTCCTTCACCTTAAATATCCAAAAGCAGAACTATTGGATCATGTGGTGGTTCTATTTTGAACTTTTTGAGGAACCGCTATACTGTTTTCCATAGTGGTTGCACCAATTTACATTTTTACCAACAGTGCTCAAGGGTTTCCTCTTCTCCAGAAACTCTCCCAACACTTGTTATTTCTTGTCTTTTTTATTATAGCCATTGTAATGCATATGTGGTCAGCTGATATACAACAAAGGAGCCAAGTATACACAATGGGGAAAGGACAGACTCTTCAATAAACGGTATTGGGAAAACTGGACTGGCACATGCAAAAGAATGAAACGAAACCACTTTCTTGTAGTACACACAAAAATTAACTCAAAACAAATTAAAGACTTTAAAATCTAACATTACCCTAACACCAACCCAGACTAAGACATCACAAAAAAGAAAACTGCAGACTCGTATTTCTGATGAATACAGGTGCAAAAATTCTCAATTGAATATAAGTCACTTGAACTCAAGAATACATTACAAGGATCATATACCACCATACACCAAGGATCATATGCCATCAAAGGAATTTGTTCCAGAGATGGAAAGATGGCTTAACATATGCAAATTAATTAATGCATCTCCTATCAAATAAAAGATTGAAAAACATAAAATTGAAAGATGCAGAGAAACTATCTGACAAGCTACAACACTCATTTCTGGTTTAAAAAAGAAATTCTGGACAAATGGAACTAACTAGACGGAACCTACCTCAACATGTGAAGGTCATATATCACATATCTACAGTCAATATTACATTTAATGGTAAAAAACTTAAAAAAGCTTTCCCTTTAAAATTAGGAACAAGGTAAGGCTGTTCACTGTCACCACTTTTGTTTAGTATTAGATATTTTAGCTAGAGCAATCAGAAAACAAGAAATAAAAGAAAGCTAGACTGGAAATGAAGTGAAACCATCAGTATTTACAAACAATACACTATATGTAGAAAACTAAAGATATGCAACAAAAAGCTACTAGAAACACTAAATGAATACAGTCGTGTATCAGACTACAAAATATACATAAATCTGCATTTTTATATACAAATAACAAGTGAGAAAAAAAAGAAATTCAGAAATCAATTCTATTTACAATTGCATCAAAAAGAATCAAACACCTAGGAATTAAACAAGATCTGTATACACTTTTCCAAAGGATATGTAGGTCAACAAACATAAAAAAATTTTAAACTATACTGAAAGCAACCATAATTAAAATAAGGTTCACCATTACCTCTAATAAGGGAAATGCACAACAAAACCACAATGAGATATCATCTCACATCTGAGAGAATCAAAAAGACTCTCAGTAACAAGTGTTGTAGAGAATACAGAAAGTTACCCTTATGCACTGTTAATGGAAATGTAAACTGGTGGTGGCCATTTTGGAAAGTGATATGGACCTATCTTTAAAAACCAAAAATGAAAATACCATTCCATGCAGCAATTCCACCTTTTAACATCTATCTAAAAAACAAAATCATCTACTGGAAATTACTGTGGTCTTATTTACAACAGTTAAGATATGAGAGCAACCTAAATGTCTAATGATAAAGAAGATATGGTATATAAACACAACTGAATGTTATTCAGCTATAAAGGAAGATGAAATGTTACCATTTATATAGCAGAATGGGAGAAACTTGAGGGGATTTATGGGAAGCAAACTAAGCCAGAAAGAGATAAAATAGTGAAGGATTTCACATATAATGAGTAATACAAGGAAACACAGCAGACAAAATGACAAAGTAAAATAACTAGTGAAATTGATAACTGAACTGAAGTTCCTGAGGTTGAGAGAGGGAAGGGAGGGGAAGGAAAAGGGTCGAAGAGATAGAAGAGATGGTAGTGGTTAAAAATATAGTCAGAAGGTCATTAAAATATCAGCAAAAAAGAATGCAGGAAACAGCAGAGATCTTCAAATTTTTGAGCCAAAAAAGGGAAAAAAAATCTAAATATAAGGCTATCAAAAATGATACATCAAGGAGATTAGGAAATTCATTTAACAACAACAATAATAATAATAATAATTATGGTGTTAACAGTAGTATTACTAATAATGATACTCATTAGTTACTACACTTGATCTTAAGTCAAAAAGGCCAAGAAGCGATGATACTCATTAGTTTAATAAAGTTATGAATTCAGTTTTTTTAATCTCCCCAAAATTAAAAGAATATATGAAATACCAGCTAAATCAAAGACAGAACAAAAATAAATCTACTCTTTCAAAATGGGATTTGTTTGTTTTTTTAAGATTTATTTATTTATACATACAAGAGCTGGGGCACAGGCCAGAGTCACGGGAGGTGAGAGGATTCACCAGAGACAGAGTGGGGAGCAGAACAGGCAGATCTGCACCACCAGGGTTATACAAGTTATTTCTCCCTTCAGACATTTAAAATCAGCATACTGTTTAGGGGTGGGGGGGGGACAGGCCTGTTTGGGCAAAAGTCCAATTCAGTCAATTCTTTAGGGTTTGTCCTTATAGAGAGAAATGCTTAAGACTAAGGAGAAGGTATTCAGATTCACAGTTTCACAATTTTAACCTTAACATGACATTAGAGGCCCCATTTAATGGAAATAAAGATCTTGGATCATCAGATATTTCATATATGTGCTCTCAGCTTTGAAATGACACTAAAAACATAAAAGGACCAGAATTACCAGGAAATCCTTTCTATTACAATAAAGCATTTCATGTTACAAAGAGATTCACAACAGGATTCTTTAAATCATTGTAGAAAAAAATAAAAAAATAAAGTTCAGTGGGTTTAGTATATTCACAAAGTTATGCATCTATCACCACAATCTAATTTTAGAACATTCCAAGCACCTCAAGAAGAAACCCATACCAGTGGGGGGAAAAAAAAAAAAAATCACTCCACTTTTCCCCACCCACTCCAGATCTAGCCACTGCTAATTTACTTCCTGTCTCTATGGATCTGCCTATCCTGGGTATTTTATATAAGTGGAATTATACATTTTCTTTTTTACTAGTTTCTTTAACTTAGCATGTTTCCAAGGGTCAACCATGTTGTAGCATATATCAATATTTCTTTTTATTGCCAAATAATCATCTATTGTATGGATATATTACCTTTTACCTGTCATCAGTTAGCTAATGGACCTGGAGTTGTTTTCACTTCAGGACTATTTTTTCTTTTTTTGAAGATTTATTTTTTTATGCATAAGAACTGGGGTACAGGCCAGAGTTGTGGGAGACTTCAGGACTATTAAAAACAAATTGTTATGAACAACTTTATACAAGTTTTTGTGGACATATATTTTCATTTCCCCTTATTATGTAATCAGGAGTGAAACTGCTGGGTAGTATGGTAATTTCCAAGTTTAACTTCTCAAGGAACTGCCAAACTGGATTCCAAAGTGGCTGCACCATTTTCACGTTCCCACCAGCAATATATGGAAGTTCCAGCTCTTCCACTGCCTTATTAACACTTGTTCTTGCTTTTTATTTTTTTATGAGTGTCATCTTGCTGATCATGAAGTAGTATCTCATTGTGGTTTTGATTTACATTTCCCTAATAGCCAATTATACAAAGTACTTTTTCATGTGCTTATTGACCATTTGAATGTCTTCTTGAGAGAAATACCCATTTACATAAAATTTTTTGTTTATGGCATGAAGCAGAAATTCAAATTCATTCTTTTGCATATAGGTATCCAGTTGTTCTAACACTATTTGTTGAAGACACTATTTTCCCCCACTGAATTATATCAGCACCCTTGTCACACAGGGAGATGGGAGAAAAGAAAATAAATTCACTGTGTGACAAAAATGTATACTGCCAATATCCAGACATTTATTTTCTCCCTTATTTCCTTTATAATATTTATGATCCATAACTGTCTTTGTCATATGTTAATTTATTTCTTACCTGTCTTCCCCATTAGAACATATATTTCATAGGGACAGGGACTTTGTCTTGCATAGTGTTAAATCTCCAGAGCCTACAATAATTCACTGATTCCTAAAAGCATGTAACAATTATTTATTGAAAAAAATGAGCATATATTTAAAATGGCCTGGAAGAAAATAAGCCAAATGTTAATACTTTGGTTGGTCTTGTCATTATACTTAAATTGCTTTATGTTCTACAATGAGTATACATTATTCTTCCATAAAATTAAGATCTCTTAAAGATTTGTGATAATTCTAAATCAGTTTGTTATTCCTTGAAGTTCAAGTAACTTCAATTTTGCCAAACTATTTTAGCTTTTTTTTTAATACATCTCAAGTACAGTGACACCATCAACTACCTAACATCTTAGGTCTAAGTCGTAGGATTCATCTATGATATTGTTATATTTCTCCTACACCACAGATCCAATTTATCAATAAGTCCTATCAAATCTATCCCCCCAAATATATGTCCAATCTAATCACTTCTCACTTTCAGACTCACAGTAATTCTAACCCAAACTACCACCAATGATTAACAGTAATAATCTTAGTCTTTATTCCCATTTGTATGTTTCCCCAAACGGCTAGAGGGCTAAATCATAGACCATTCTATCACTTAGCACTTTAACACCTCCCCACTACTAAAATCCAAAGGCTTCCTAATGTAATCAGAGCAAAATTAAAATTCCTTACCTTGACCTAATGCCTTTCCTGTTCTAACTCTTGCTCATAATCCATTTTGTATTTTCCCCCTCTCCCTTTCACTCCAGCTAAACAAACTTTTTTTAACCTGGCATTCTGTCAAGCTCATTCTTTTCTCAGGGTCATTCTACTTACAGAGTTCCTTCTGCCTAAAATGTTCTTCATGTGGCTAACTCCTTCTTGCCATGCAAAGCATTGCTCACCTTTCCTAACAAGCTAACTAAAAGTTGCCAACTCTTCAACTAGTACCTATTGTTACTCTATTTTCTTCATACCACTTATAATTATCTCACATGATCTTGTTATTTTTCCTCATTTTTATATGTCTCTCCCCCCCATGTTAGACTAAAATTCATAAGGAAAGGACTGTTTTCTGTACTGAATCCTTAGTATATGGATCAATTCCTAGGATATGATAATTGCTCAAATATTTATTGAACAACTATTGTTATTCTAAACCTTGAGGTTATGAACTTTTGGTGGTTCTCCATTCATTACTTCAGGAAAAATGTGTAAGTGTGAAAGATATTTTTACATCAAAAATCAAAGTCAATAGTAGGGCCTCTCTGGTGGTGCAAGGGGTTGAGCACCGCACTGTGGGCCTCTGCAGCCACTGCAGCACGAGTTCGATCCCAGGCCAGTGAGGTGACCCACATGGCACAGCAGACCTCTCCTGCCTAGTCCGCTGATTCCCCTCAGCAGTGTATGTCAGTCAGTCTGCCTATTCTGCTCCCCACTCTGTCTTTGGTGAATCCGCTTAACTTCCACGCCTCTGGCCTGTACCTCTGCTCCTGTATGCATAAATAAATTTTTAAAAATTGGGGGAAAAAAGTCAATACTAAAGTAGCAGGTAACAAAATCAACACACAAAAATCAGTAGCCTTCCTACATGCAAACAATCAATGTGAAGAAATCAAGAAAACCACTGCTTTCATAATTGAAACAAAAAAATTAATAAATACCTGGGAATAAACCTAACAAAAGAGGTGAAGGTCCTATACAAAGAAAATTGTAAAACTTTGTTAAAAGAAATAGAAGCCACAAAGAAATGGAAAGATAGCCCCTGCTCATGTACTGGAAGAATTAACATTATCAAAGTGGCCATCCTACCAAAAGCAATTTACAGATTCAATGCTATTCCAATAAAAATTTCAATGACATTCTTCAAAGAGATAAAACAAATACTGATGAAATTATTTGGAACCACAAAAAAAACCTCGAACAGCCCAAGGTCTACTGACTATAAAGGAGAAAGGAAGTATCACACTCCCAGACTTCAAACTATACTACAAAGCCACAATGATTGAAACTGTTTGATACTGGAACAGAAACACACACAGACAAATGGAATTGAACAGAAAACTCAGAAATAAACCCACATACATATGGACAAGGGGACAAAGAATATGTATTGGAACAGGACAGTTTGTTCAATAAATGGTGCTGGGAAACCTGGATTGCCACATGTAAAAAAATGAAATTAGACTAGGACCTCACACCACGCACAAAAACCAACTCAAAATGGATAAAAGACTTGGACATAAGACCTGAAACCATAAAATATATAGAATAAAATATAGGCAAAACACTACATGATAAACATCTCAACAACATCTTTAAAGACACATCCCCAGAAACAAAGAAAGTAAGGCAAAGATGAACAGCTGGGCTTACATCAAATTAAAAAGTTTTTGTACAGCAAAAGAGACATTAACCAAAACAAAGACATACCCTAGTGACAGGAAAAAATTCTGCACACAATATTACCGATAAGGGACTGATCACAAAGGTCTACAAAAAGCTCATACAACTCAACAAAGCAAACAATCCAGTCAAAAAATGGGCAGAAGAGCTAAAAAGACATTTCTCCAAAGAAGAAATACAAATGGCCAACAGGCATATGAAAAAATGTTCAACATCACTTATAATAAGGGAAATGCAAATCAAAACCACCATGAGGTACCACCTCACACCAGGGAGAATGGCACATATTAAAAAAATAGGAAACAAGTGTTGGCGAGGATGTGGAGAAAAAGGAACTGACTACACTGCTGGTGGGCATGCAGACTGGTCCAACCACTATGGAAAGCTGCGTGGAGGTTCCTCAAACTACTAAAAATGGAGTTTCCGTATTACCCAGCAATTCCAGTCAAAGGAATCTACCCGAAGGACACAAAAACATTAATTCAAGAGGACACCTGCACTCCTGTTTACTGCAGCACTATTTACAATAGGTAAGACATGGAAATAACCTAATGCCCAAGAACAAGAGACTGGATCAAGAAGATGTGGTACATATACACAATGGAATCACCAATACACAACTATTCAGCAATCAAAAAAGATAAACTCATGTTATTTGCACAATATGGATAGAGCTGGAAGGGATTATGCTCAGTGAAATAAGTCAGAAGGAAAAAGGAAAAATATCAATGGTTTCACTTAGAAGAAATACAGGGGAAGGAATGCAGGGGAACCATATAAAAGTCCAGGGGCAGAAAAAAATAATTATAATAAAAAAATAAAATTAACAGGCAACTATTAATCAGAGACATTCTGCAGGGGAGGCGGTGGGAGAAGGATCAAAACAGGGGAGGGGATGTATTTTGACACAAGGGACTATGGTGATGGTGCACAGGTAAAATGGTGTTGGAATTCTGTGGGGACTACACCTAAAGGGAGAAAGCATGTGCAGTACAAAAAGTAAAAACGATGTAAAATAAAAAAAAAAAATCAAAGTCAAGGATCAATTTTTAAAGTTGATCATAAAAAAAGCTGAGCATATCCATTTAAAATAACAACTGGAAACATAAACTAATGCACTCCTCCCACACTTTTCATTTTATCTACAATTACTGAAGCATGCACCAGTGTAATCAGATACAAAGAAAAAAAAACTAGTTTATCTAATTAGGATCTAAGGTTATTTAATAGTATTATTTTAACAAACACTGATAAGCATCTTACTGTGTGCTAGGCATTGCTTTAAACTACTTAAATGTGCCACCCAAACAGCTGTAAGTACTATTATCATTCCCGTCTGGTGAAATGATGAAATTGAGGCACAGGTCAGCAACTTCCTTAAGGCTATATACAGTGAGCTGCAGAGCCAAGATCAAAAAACCTAGGCAGCCAGACTCTGAGCCCGCGCTCTTAATCACTTCTCAGGACATGTCACAGGAACTACGACAATCCCTTCACTGTGCTGCTATGACGGAATGAGATAAACAATACCTGACATATAGTAAATACTATTTGTTAGGCTTTAGATGCTTCGGGATGCCTGAATATTAACGAACATCAAATACCACTCAGTTTCATTTTTTAAGGCAAGATAACGAACTGGTATTTATGGAGGGATTTCTGTATGCCAGAATTATTTTAAAGACACTACTCTAGTAATACTTGCCTTGTCAATATGAAAAGATCTTCACTGTAACACTCAAATAGTAATGCAGTATACAAATAGGGAGGTACCATTCAATTAGTTTAGTACTAAAAACTCAATTTCCATTGTATTAAAAAAAAGTATGTGGGAACAGAAAGTACAAAAGTTAGTCATTCATCTCCAAGGGATCCTGTCCTCATCATAATTAAGAATGCCCTCTCATTCACTCATTCATGATCATTCAGTAATATCTAAGAGAGAGAACTTGCTGTTGAAATGCACAAACACATCTTAAAGAACTCCACAGTCTAGGGTCACAAAACATATAAAGTGCCATGAAAGAAATTCATAAGCTGGGCCTCCCTGGTGGCGCAGTGGGTTAAGCAACGCACTATGAGGCAAACCACAGCCACTGCAGCACAAGTTCAATCCCTGCTGCCGGCCAGAGAGGGGACCCACATGGTGAGGCAGACCTCTCCTGCCTTGCCCGCTGCTCCCTTCAGCAGTGTGCTTCTGTTGATCTGCCTGTTCTGCTCCCAGCTCTGTCTGTGGTGAATCCTCTCACCCCCCCATGCCTTTGGCCTGTACTCCAGTGCTTGTATGCATAAATAAATAAATCTTTAAAAAAAAAAAAAGAAATTCATAAGCTGTCTTAGCACTGTCTCATAACTATGTTGAAAAGCTAAGAATAACAGTGTGTTGCTAGCCTTACTGACATACCTACCCCTTACAAACCAAACAGGCCAAACTCCCAAGTCTGATTATATCTACAACATGGTCCAATAAACTGGTCACTAACCTGAGGCTACTGTGACTAAAACTGCATTTTAAATTTTATTTCATTGAAATAAACTTAAAATTTTAAGAGATTATTAGTTCCATGACTGAAGAGCTTCTAAGTATGTTGGAGGCAGCTTTAGTATGTGACTCTACTTTCTTGGTATGTGAGTCTACTTTCTCAGCTGTAAGTTTTATGCTATATAAATACTTATCAAACATTTCCGATAAAATTGGAACATCTGAATTGAGTTGTACTGTAAGAGTTCTGAAAATTAATATACAGAAACCCTATTTATATAAAGTCAAGAGGCTAGAAGAGAGATCCCAGGAATGTGAAAACACAAACTACAGGGCCCAACATGCCTTGCATCTCTAACAGAGGAGACGTTGCTTCCCTACCCTAGAGAAAGGAGGAGGAGATGCCCCACACCAGCAACAGACTCTTATAAAAGCTAATATAAGAGGGTGGTGGCTTCTGTTTCTGGGAAGTATGCAAGTGTATCACCATGAGATGCAATTTCCATATTGCCTTTTTTGTTGTACCAAATATATAAATTTTGTTGGTACAATAACTGCTTTTGTTGAGTCAACTGTGTAAAACATATAATGAGTTTCAAACAATTTGTATGAAAAAAGAATGTAAATGTCCCATTAAGTTTTATATTGCTCTAAATGTTCGTATATTTCATATATTGAATTAAATTTCACCGTTGCTGCATTTTTAATAGGACTACAATAAATTTAAAAGTACATAAATCATTCTTATTTTATTCCTAGTCAGTAACAATGACCTAAAAATTACTTATGACATCTTTAAAACAAGGTTTCAGTGATTTGAGG
The DNA here is from genome assembly GCA_019455555.1 of Galemys pyrenaicus. Classification (NCBI taxonomy): domain Eukaryota; kingdom Metazoa; phylum Chordata; class Mammalia; order Eulipotyphla; family Talpidae; genus Galemys; species Galemys pyrenaicus. The sequence goes on along the minus strand of JAGFMF010011428.1, from coordinate 2,720,347 downwards.
ATTTCAAATCATTCTCAGAATTTCAACAATTAACTTAAAAGCTCACCTCCAAGCAAGTGGAAGGAATCACACTGTATTTGCCTGCCTATGTTTTAGTTTCAACTCTACTACTACATGAAAATAGTACCAAAAATAATATGCCAGGTGAAGCAATTTTAAAATAGGCCCTAATCACATTTACTAGTTGGCGACTTTATGAAAGCAAGACAAGATAGGAATGTAGGTAGGAAATCCATCTTTCTTTTCTGTGATAAGGCAAAAAGGAGTAACAACTCGCACATCAAACCAAAAATGTTGAATGGAATAGAGAGGTTTGATTTTACCCAAAGCATAAATACAATGATTAGTTTTAAATGTAGGTTTCCTATTATTTTATAACTTAAATCACCTCGTTCACCTCTTTCTATTGTAACAGAACAAGATACTCTTTGACATTCCTTTCTCATGCTCAAAAACAAGTTAAAACCTCAGCTTCTTTGCAGCGTCACCTACAGATTAAAATCTGAATTTTAACAATTTTAATTATCTTTTTACTTAAATCAACTGCTTTTTAATATCTGCATAAAAACTGACTCTTCAATTTTAATGTACCAAAATAAATCATGGAATAGGATAAGTGCATAAGTACTACAATGTCAGCTACTAGACAACTTAGATTAGAAGGAGATGCAAATGGCTGACAGGCACATGAAAAAATGTTCAACATCCCTCATAATCAGGGAAATGTAAATTAAAACCACAATGAGATACCACCTCACACCAGTAAGAATGGCACATATTAAAAAAACAGTAACAACAAATGTTGGCGAGGACGTGGAGAAAAGGAACTAACTCTACTAAACTGTTGGTGGGAATGCAAATTAATCCAAGCACTATGGAAAGCTGTGTGGAGGTTCCTCAGTCTATCAAAAATGGAGCTACCATATGATTCAGCAATTCCACTCCTAGGGATCTATCTAAAGGACACAAAAACACTGATTCAAAAGGATGCCTGGAGCCTCCCTGGTGGCACAGTGGGTTGAGCAATGCACTATGATACAAACCGCAGCCACTGCAGCATGAGTTCAATGCCTGCCCCCTGCCAGGGAGGGGACCCACATGGCATAGCAGACCTCTCCTGCCTCGCCTGCTGCTCCCCTCAGCAGTGTGTTTCAGTCAGTCTGCCTGTTCTGCTCCCCACTGTGTCTCTGGTGAATCCTCTTACCTCCCTGGACTCTGGCCTGTAACCCAGTGTTTGTATGCATAAATAAATAAATATTTTTTTTAAAAAAAAAGGATGCCTGTAGGCCTATGTTAATTGCAGCACTATTTATAATTGGTAAGACCTGGAAAAAATCCAAATGCCCCAAAATAGATGACTGGATCAAGAAGATGTGGTGCATATACATAATGGAATACTATTTAGCAATCAAAAAAGATAAGCTAATGCCATTCGCAGCAACACGGATGGAGCTAGAAGGGATTATGGTCAGTGAAATAAGCCAAAAGGAAAAAGAAAAATAGCGGATGGTTTCACTTTCAGGAGGAATATAAGGAAACCAAATAAGGGATCAAGGGAAAGAACAATAACAATAAAGAGAAAAATCACAACCTAACAAAAACAAAAACAAATCAGAGGCACTTTTTGGGGGGGGGGGGTGGAGGAACAAGGACTGAGATGAGGGCAGAAAGAGCACAGAGGTGATGGTGCACTAGTGAAATGGTGATGGGAATTCCATGGGGACTACAATCGATGTCAAATAAATATAAAGAAAAATAAATAAATGAAAAAAATAAACACATGATAGAAGGGAGGAAGGGAGGAAGAGAGAGAGAGAGAGGAAGGGAGGAAGGGAGGAAGGGAGGGAGGGAGGGAGGGAGGGAGGGAGGGAGGGAGGGAGGGAGGGAGGGAGGGAGGGAGGGAGGGAGGAAGGAAGG
>JAGFMF010011428.1:2683206-2718380 GCA_019455555.1 Galemys pyrenaicus | reverse complement strand
AGGAAGGAAGGAAGGAAGGAAGGAAGGAAGGAAGGAAGGAAGGAAGGAAGGAAGGAAGGAAGGAAGGAAGGAAGGAAGGAAGGAAGGAAGGAAGGACCTCCCATGATGTTCTGAATTAGTTTCAAATTGCTTTAGTTCCAGGTGCTTCCAGAAAACTGGTGAGTACCAGGAAATGATTTTGCTAATGTAAAACAAACCCAACCACTGTTAAAATTTAATCTTAAAAAAAAAACCCAAAACTTAGAAACTTGGAACCAAGTATCTAACCAACAGAGGTAAACAGTTTCAAATACAGAGGTGTTATAGGGCAGGGAGAGGAGCATTTAGAACTTTTAAGCTTGTTTTTTTTGAATGGGTTTTGTTATTTGCTGCATTAAGATACACATATAAAATTTTTAATGGAAAGGAATTTTAATATAACTAGGGTATAATAAAGAACAAAGAATATAGTTATTAAGTTAAGCATTTAAAGTTACCCATCTCCTTGAGGGTAAAAGTTTAGTTAAATAGGATTGGCTTAAAGCAAGGCCCAAAAGCCTGCCACATGTTTAAAGGATTTTTTAGTAGAGACTTGTAAAAAAAGGGTTAGAAAGAGTTAGATAAATTTGGGAGGAAAAGAGCAAAATCAAAATCAAGATGACAGTTGCCATTGTTAACTTTTTTACGGGTCTCTCACCCACATCTGTTCCAACCAGTTCAAGACCAAAAAGTAAGCACAGTTTTTTTACATGTCCTTCTGTTTTACGTGCCTCCTCCAGGTCTCCTTGCTGTTTTTTATCTTTTTTTTTTCCTTCTCTCCTCTCTGCAGAAATCTTTTTTTGTTGTTGTTTAGCTCCACCCACTTAGTTCCAGGATTTTGGAACTTTACCTTTTCCTGGGACCACCCTGTTACAGAGGTATTTGGATAATAAAGGAACTTCATAATATTCTCTAGCTAAACTGAATGGCCATGCTCTATACTCAGGTTACATACAAGCATAACCTTTAAAAAAAAAGGTCAGTCGGGCCTCCCTGGTGGTGCAATGGGTTAAGCAATGCACTATGAAGCAGACCACAGCCACTGCAGCAAGAGTTCAATCCCTGCCGCTGGGCTGGGAGGGGACCCACATGGCGCAGCAGACCTCTCCTGCCTTGCCCACTGCTCCCTTCAGCAATGTATTTCAGTCGATCTGCCTGTTCTGTTCCCCACTCTGTCTCTGGTGAATCCTCTCACACCCCATACATCTGGTCTGTACCCCAGTTCTGTATGCATAAATCAATAAATCTTTAAAAAAAAAAAATACGGTCAGTCTATATTCTGAACTCTCCTTGTAAGCATCCAAAGAATAGTAGCATATCAGGTCATCTTGACTGCTTTAAAGCCTACAAGTTTGAAATGTATTTGGAATCTGCCCATCTTGACTTTTACTTCTCCTCTTCTCCCAAGAATCAGTAAATAAAAGACTCTGTTTTATCTGAATGTACAGAATGTAAAATCTAACTAATCATTTAACTTAAGCACTTAACTAAAGTTAAAATGCTTGGCCCTATTTTCAAGCTGAAAGTAAAGTGGGTATTATGACAACTCAAAAAAAAATCAAAATACAAGGTAAATCAGAAAACCTTGAAACAGGATCCAGTCCACTTCAAAGCACTTAAATGGATGCGAACTCAAAACCCTTAGTTTAAGTCTTTAAGTATAACGTATTGTATACATTTATAATCAATGATTATAAAGTCTGAATATGCAGATCTTTTTTGTAGCTTACAAAATTAAACTAAAAACTGAACATTAAACTCCTACCACATACCCTCACTCATCAAGAAATTTCTAATTAACCTCCTTCCTTCAATTAATGAGTCTGATAACCATGAAAGTTGCAATACCAGAAAAAAACCGTCATTATTATTCAGTGAAAACATTTTGTATGCAGATAAACTGGTACCAACTGCCTCTAAGCAGACCAATGCAGTGAGAGTAATATTTCCAGCAAAGCCTGCTAAGTCTCTGCCTGCAAATCATTGACCAAAAATGGTAATAGCATGTGCAGATTGAAGAAAATGACAAAATGTTCTACTTGGCCGTCGGGTTAAGAGTACAGTTTCTTAGCAAACTAGAGCGATAGTGTAGAGGGAACAAAACGTAAAGTAAGCAGTGTCCATCTCCTAGAATATACTGAATATCTGTTCACTTTTTACTGACTTGGAAGATCCAACGGACTTTAAAGGCTTTTTAATTTGCTTTATGCCTACATTATGCCCACCACATCTTGAGCGCTTAAATTCTTCGCAGTTTATTTACACGTAAAAGAAAATGTCTAACCACGCATGGGATGATCGGGCAGGCGAGGGTTAAAAGGCACAGTGCCAAACTTGACAAGCTCGACCAGAGTGCTGCTGGAAGGCGATTGCCAGATATGACAAACAAAGCGGCTGCAAGGCCATCCGGTTCTTAATCATGCCAGGGTCATGCTCGTAGGGATCATTCCGCCCTCTAGGGCCGTTCAATAAAGGCCCGATTTCCCGCACGAAGGCGGACAGACTTCACCGGCCGAAACTCGCACGAGTCACAGACCGCCTCACTGCCCCGCCCGGGGTAAGCCTGCACCAAGCGGCCCGCTGGGGATTCCGACGCGCCCCACGCCGGGTAGGTGCGCCTCGAGGCTGGGATGCTGGAGCCGGCTGGCCGCCCAAGGCCCGGACGGGAGAAACCACAGAGGCGTCGCTCCGGGGCGGCGGCCTCACAAAAGCTGCCAGCGACGCAGCAGCCCGGGAGCCGCCCCAGGACGCCCGGGGGTCCTCGGCCGGCGGGAGCCCGCAGACTCGCCCCGGCCAGGAGACTGCGGCAGGGCCCGGGTCGGTCCCGGGCCGAGACGCAGCGCTCGCCCCTTCAGCCCCGACCTCAGGGAGCCGCCGAGCCTCGCCAGCGTCAGCCCCCGCCCCAAGCGCCCTCCCACTCACCATCTTGGCCGCGGCGGTAGCAGGAACGCGGGAGAGGGAGCCGATCGGCGCCGAGTCTGCGGAGCGTCCTCACTGCAGCTGGACCGAGCGACCTAGCGAGGAGGCGACGCGGGCGCGAGCCTCCCACACGGGCGCGGGCGCGCCTCGGGCCCCAACGCGCCTGCGCACGTCACGCGCTGCCCGCCGTTGCTCGGCAACCGGCCCGCCTGGCAACGCCCCGCGCGGCCCTTCGGACTCGGGGGAAGCAGCGGGGGTGAGGGTCTTCTTCACCAGCTGGCGTCCTCGCGGCTCAGGGCGGGTCCTTCTTCAACCGCTAGGGGCGAGAAGGCGGATCCGGACCCTGCACCTGCGGCGAGGGGAGGACCAAAGATGCTGCCGGACGGGCCGTCCTGCGACTCCCTGCGGGGCGGGGCCACGTGACGGCCCGCCCACTGCGCCCCGTTGCCCTTACTTGGAAGTAGCCACCTGGCCAGGTGTGCGCCGCCGCTGGGGGCGGGACCGGGAGGGGGAGAGAAAGAGGAGGTGGGCGGAGCCTCAAAGGAGTAGCCGGGAGGGGTGGACTGCGGGGAGGGAGGACCCGCGGGAGCCGACGCGACGGCCGCCGCGCAGGGGACATAGCCTGCATTTTTTACCTACTTTGGTGCGATTCCCGCCATCCTCCCCTGATTGGCCCTGCCGAGCCGGTCGGGCCTCCTCGTGAAAGGAAAATCTGCACATTTTCCCTCCTTTCCAGGGCGGCTGTGGCTGTTCAGAGTGCTCAGTGAGTCACCGCTAATTTCAGGTCTGGAAAAAACAAGGAGTGATTTATTTATCTTTGGGAACAGCCCGGGGAAGGAGGCCCCGCAGTCCGCAGGGGTGTGGCTGGGAAACGGACGAGTCGTCCTGAGATGATGGCGCCGGCCCCGATGCTCCGTTTGGGAGGGTTTTAATTCGGGATTGTATGCTTTTTAGTGGGCGCTTGCATCATAAACACAGTTTTCAGAGGGCCAGAAGGAATCCCAACGCTTATCCTGAGGGTATTTTTGTGGGGAGTAAAGGGAACAGAAAGATTTTACAACTGGATAATTACTCAACTTTATTTCAAGTTTTACTTAATTTAGTAAGTAAGTGATATTCTGAGAATATCACTGCTTCTACCAAAACTATTTAAATTCCGCAAATGTGAGGCTTTTGGACAATAAGGTCGGTATGTTCTTTGTTCTCTTTAGGCACCCTATAAAATCTAGGTTTTACGCGGTTTTTGTTCTGCTCACTCAACAGGAAAATTCATTTCTTTACTCTTATCCAGTTTTTTCTTTTTGTTAAGAAAAACAGCAAAAAGGCTATTATATGCCTTTATCGCCAGCTACTGCATTTTTAGCAGGCTAGGACTGGTTTATCAACCTAAAATAACTTGTTCTCAAGTCAGATTTGTGTGCCCTGCTCTCAGACTTTCAGGCCCAGGATATCTGGGATAAGACCTGAGAATTGGCATTTCTGACAATTCCCAGGTGATACTAATGCATCTGGTTGGACACAGCCCTTTAAAGAACCTACCTGTATCCCACTGTGGCTGGAAGTCTATTTCTGTCTGCCTGGGGCTCAGTGCCCCCCTCCAACTCTTTAAGTCCTCAGAGACTTCCTTTATAGTCCAAAATTGAATCATGCTCATTTAAGGAACACAAGTGGACCTGCTCCAGACTCTCTACTGCTTTTCATCCTCAGCCCTACTACCAGTTATGTCCAAACATTAGAATCTGATCCTGTCACTTTCCTTCTTTATATGACTTCCTTAATATTGTTGGCAAGTCCACCTGGCCTTTCTCCTCTGTCCTCAGTCTACCTTTTCTACCCTATTGCCCACATCTTTCCAGCTTCTTTCAGGACTAGATTTCTCATTCCAGAACTCTTGCTTTCTAACTGCCATAATCATGGACCTACTCATTTCTGGCCAAGAATGTACCTATCATCAATAATATGAGTGGCAGGGAACAGTAGGTTACACGTTAGTGAAGATCTTGAAAAGAGGTGTGTTAATCAAAAGCCTGGAAAAAGATTTTTTGCAAGAGGACATAACCTGTCATATAGTGTTGAAAAAAATTTTTTTAGTTTCTCCTCCTTCCCCACAAATTTATCTGTTCCATATCCTCTATGGTATTTTTAAATAACTTTAATGTAAGACATGAGTATATTTTCATTATAAAAGATTCAAACAAGGGCCTCCCTGGTGGCACAGTAGATTGAGCAACTCACTATGAAGCAAGCCCCAGCCACTGCAGCACGAGTTGGATCCCTGCAGCAGGCCAGGGAGGGGACCCACATGGCACAGTCAGACCTCGCCTGCTGCTCCCCTCAGCAGTGTGTTTCAGTCAGTCTGCCTTTTCTGTTCCTGGCTCTGTCTCTGGTGAATCCTCTCGTCTACCTGGACTCTGGCCTGTAGTCCAACTCTTGTGTGCATAAATAAATAAAATCTTAAAAAATAAAAAAGATTCAAACAATACAATAAGGGAAAACCCCTTGAACACCCCTACTCCATTTCCATAGTCTCCTTCTTCCCTTCCCCAGATAACCACTGCTACATTTTGGTGTATAACTTTACAGAGAACCAAAATTTTTGTATGTGTTTCTGTTGTGTCTTGCTTTTGTTAGTGCTTTGTGTAATGGTTTAATGCTGGGTGTTTGGTAACCTATAACTTGCTTTCTGGGTTTCTTGATTTTCTGCCTCTGGTATCTGTCCATTTCAGATAGAAGGGTATAGATGTCTCCAACTATGATAGTGATGGCTTTATTTCTCCCCTCAGTTTTTGCCTCATGTACTATGACACCCCATAGTTAGGCATATACAAGTTAAGATTATGTCTTCTTGAAGACTTGATTCTTTTATCCCTATGTAATGTCCTTCTTTAATTGATAATTTTACATATTTTAAAGTCTGAATTAATGTAAGTTTTCTTTTGGTTAGCGTTGGTCTGCTCTGCTCTATTTTTCTCCATCCGTGTAGTCTAAACTATGTGTTTATATTCAAAATGGGGTTTTTTTGGACAACATATAGTTGGATTGTTCTTTTTGAATTACTCTGAAAATTTGTCTTTTAATTGATGCCTTTAGACCATCAATATTCACAATTATTAGTGATATAGCTAGATTGATACCCACAATATTCATTATTTTTTCTATGTGTTGCCCTTGTCCTTTGTTCCTATTTTTGTCTTCCACTCTTTTCTTGCCTTTTGTGATTTTAAGTGAGAATTTTATATGATGTCATTTTCTTTCCTTTTTTAGTGTAATATATCACTTATACCTCTTTCCTTACATTTTTAGAGGTTCCTTAGAGTTTGCAGTATGGAACTGCAACTGATTCAAGTCTACTTTGAAATAAAACTATACCATTTGACAGAAAATGTGAGTGCCCTATAATAATAAAATAATCCTAATTCTTTCCTCCCTTTCCTTGTATCATTGGTGCTATTCATTTCACTAACATATAAGCACATATAAACATAAAATATACATAAAAATTTTATAATTGAGGGGCCTCCTTGGTGGCAACACACTATGAAGCCAACGGAGCCACTGCAGTGCAAGTTAGATCCCTGCTGCCAGCCTGGGAGGTGACCCACATGGCGCAGCAGACATCTCCCACCTCACCCGCTGGTCCCTCCAGCAGTGTGTTTCAGTCCATCTGCCTGTTTTGCTCCCCACTCTGTCTCTGGTGGATTCTCTCACCTCCCACATCTCTGACCTCTACCCCAGTGCTTGTATGCATAAATAAATCTTAAAAAATAATAATTTTATAATTGAATATTGTTGCTATTATTTGGAATAAACTTATACTTTTCCTTCATATAGATCCAAGTTTCTGATTGTGATATTGTGATTTATAAGGAACATATATATTTAGGGGGAAAATATATTTAGGGAAAAAATACATATTTGGTTATTCTGAAATCTATTTCTCACCAACATTTGATCTTCATCCACAGTTTCCAAAACCCTGGGAATTTTCTGAACCATTAGAGCAATGGGAATATTTTTTGTCTCAGACATCCCTCTAACTATGGAATTTCCTAAGTGGTAATATAAGAGACCCTGACACAGGCTGCCACTTTTGTCCCAGGACTTAGAACTTGCATCTGAAATGGAGGGTGGTCTTGGGAGAATGAGTCTCTAAGCTATAGAATCTGATGCCATCTGCAGGAGGACAGTGTCAGAATGGAGTCAAATTCTCCAGCACCTGCAGGTATGGGGATGTCTCCACGTACATTAGATTAGACTTGGGTCAAGGACCCTGTCCACTGACCCGTATGATTTTCCTTTTTTTCTGAAGAACAGTCTTGCAAAGCAGGTGTACTGGTAACAAATTCTTCCAATTTTTGCTTTTCTGAGGAAATTCGTGTCCCCTTCACTTTTGAAGGATAACTTTGCAAAGCACAGAATTCAAGGTTGGTGGTTTTTTTCCTCAAACTTGAAATATTTCCCTCTACTCTCTTCTTGTTTGCATGGTTTCTGAGAAAGAATCAGGTGAAATTCTTATCTTTGTTCCTCTGTAGGTAGGTATTTTTTTTCCCTTAGTTTTCTGTCATTTGTCTTTTTTTTAATGGTCCCTCAATCTGCTTGATGTTCTCTGAGCTTTCCTGATCTATGATTTGCAGAATTTTTAAGTCACCATTATTTTAAATATGATTTCATTCTTTTTTGTTTGTTTTCTTGTTATACCTTCTGTTGTTTTCACACATTCCTTAAATTTTCTGAGTTTTTTTCAGACTTTGTTCTTTTTGCTTTTTAGTTTTGAGAATTAACAGCCTCTCGCTCAGAGATTCTTTCCTCAGTCATGTCCAGTGTACTGATAACCCCATCTAAGGCAACCATTATTTCTGAAGTCTTTTTGCCTTTTGTTATGCCGTGTAAATATTTTCCTTGACAGCTCTACAGGTGTAAAAGAAACTGGCCTTTGTAATATGGTTGTGAGGTGTCAAAGGAGGGAAGTGTTCCATTGTCCTGTGATTTGATCTGTCTTTTCCTGAGCCTTTGCCTCTAGACTGTGCACTGAACAAGAGTTTCTCAAGTTTTGTTTTGTTTTGTGTTTTTTAATCCTTAGGTAGGATAGAGTGGGCTGGCATTGGGTATTTTCCTTTTCCAAATCACTTAGGCTCTGATAATACCCCAGCAGGTTAGGCTCTGGTTAACTAGTTTCTCCTGAGGGCTGGTCTGGATAAGAAGAACAGAGTGCTCTGGTGTGTTTCAAAATGATTCCTTTCTCCCTCCCCACCTCCACTGGAAGTAGACATTTTTTTCCCACTCATATATATTGTGATAAACTGGTAAGAGCTTCGAGAGACAAAACAGGAGCCTAGGGATTCCCCCAAAGACTGGGTCATTTTTATTCTCAGAGTTGCCCACATAGAGACTCCCAACAGTTTATCGTTACATCTAGATTTTCCTAACCTGACAGTGGTTCCCATGATAGTTTCTGCCCATGGGTCTCTGCTCTGGTAAGTTGCACTTCCCCATAGTCTGTGTGTCTCCAGTTTTAGGGACAGCTGTTTGCTGTGTCTTTTCACCTCTTATGGATCCAAGAAGAGTTGTCTGTTTAGCTTTTTACTTGTTCTGACAAAGTGGCAACTTCTAAGCTTCATACATCTAGAACTGGAAATCAAAAGTTCACTGCTTTCTCTTTAAAAGAAACTTCCAAAAAGTAAAAATCAGAGCTTATATCTTATCTCACTGATGAAAATAAGCCCTTGGGGCTACCTGAAATGTGGGGGCCTGGCAAAAATAGACGACTGGATCAAGAAGATGTGGAATATATATACTCAATGGAGTACTATATTCAATGGAGTACAGCAATCAAAAAAGATAAACTTATGCCATTCACAACAACATGGTTGGAGCTAGAAGGGATTATGCTCAGTGAAATAAGCCAGAAGGACAAAGAAAAATATTGGATGGTTTCACTTATAGGAGGAATATAGGGGAACCATACAAAAGATCAAGGAAAAAATAACAAAAAACACAACAAAACAAAAATGAAACAGATAACTGTAAATCAAAGACATTCTGCAGGGGAGAGGGAGGGAGAGCACAAGATACTATGGTGATGGTGCACTGGGGGAAAAAAAAAGAACAATGAACTAAAGTATATAAAAATTATTTTTAAAATGTGGGTGGTTGGGAATTGTGGTTCTCTCACCAGTGGTGTGCTAAGCTAAGAAATTGGGCCTCCTTTATCAAGGAACAAGGAGAAATGGATACTGGGAGATAACTATCAATAGTAATGACTGACTATAGATAGATATTATTACGAGGTCTCATTCTACAGATGAAATAAGGTGAAGAGGTTTTCCTTTGGAGCCCAGAGGAATAATCTCATGATATTTACCATCAGACACACAATACATCCTTCATGGGGGTTGCTGAATACTAGAACCAAGATCTCTTGTTCCTTAACACCACAGAGGAGTTTATACAAAATGAAGTAAATGGAAGCAGTCAAATACATTCTGGACATTCCTTTACCATAGCCTTGTCCTAATAGATCAGGCAGCCCCAAGAGCTCATGCATCTATTTTAGGAAAGAGCTAAATATATATTTAAGTACCTTCATGGGAATGACACATACCACATCTTGACACTATCGATTTCTCTATTAGTCCTTGTGGTAGAGAGAAAGTGGTAGAGAACTTGCTATTTTATAGCATTAAATATTGGACAAATATGTTACATATTTTTCAGGTAATAGTGTTTTTGAGTTAAAACAAGAGAAGACAGAAAAGAAATTGGTGCAATTGTTCTTCACCCTTCTTGGGTCCTATATTTCCTTTAAGGTTCCCATGAAAAGTATAGACCCTTCCTCCAGAAAAGTAGATGTCCACTTTTATTCCAAAGACTCCACCTATATTTTCATGGAGCACACAGACTTCCCTGAAGCCCATCTTTTAAACTAGATATTTCAGGAAAGGCTTTAGGAAATGTCCTAAAAAGGTAAAGATGAGAGAGTCTGTGGGCCCCCCTATCTCCCCCTACAATCTACATGCCAAGATCAGAGATGATACCACATTGGTCATTGGTTTAGCAGGAAACCCTTCAGACTATTACAGTACAGAATATTTTTAAAAATTACAAATTAGTTTGACAATGTATATAGGACTATGCATATTTTTAGTCACTCATTGAGTGGTGTGTCTTAGGGCTCTCTCCATGTCATTTTCCCATTTTTCCAAAGTATGATACACTATGATCTAGTTGCTAAACTTTTGGAGAAAGAGAAATGAGCCACAAAAGATTAGAAAGGGGCAAAGAAAGGAGTCAACTATTTGAAGATAGACTAAATGACTTCAAACTCTTTAGAATGTAAAGATGTCCAAGAGTTTAATGGGATCACACATTATAACATCATGAAGGGTAGAATTGAGATATTTAGGAATTTTTCAGCGAATTCTAATAGGAAAATCAGAGGGCTTCTTTTAAAACTCAAAAGATACAATGTTAGGAATACAATGTTAGGAATACTCAAGTGAGTTGGGACAGAAGGAAGATGGCAGATGGAAAAGAAAGGGAATAACAAGTTGCTAGTGGTAAGCTCTGGGACCCATGTTTTCTCTATCCCCAACTCATCATTCTTTGCAGAATTCTGCAACTTACCTAGGCCAGGAAAACCTCAGAACTAGCAAAGCATACATTCATGAGGCGGCCAGATAATATCAAGGAACACTGGAGCTCTGTTGGAGCTAGTCCATTCAAGTGAGCTGCCCAAGTCCAGAACTTTCCCTCATTCCACTCTTACCTCCCCTGCTCCTGAGAACCTGAACCTTCAGTTACATCCTGAAGCAGAGGGGCACTGGGAAGTCCTCTAGAAAGTACAGGGTCTTTAAGTTGAGATGTGGGAGTTTGAGCCCAGATTGTAACCAGTTCCCCTCCAGACTCCAGGAATGACAACCTCTCTCCTAAATATAAGCGCAGGTAGATGAAAAGCCTAAGGACATAAGTTAAGATAATGAGACAAAGGAAGAATCCAAGCAAAGTGAGAGAAAGACAGTAATCTAAGTAAACTCAAGTAGAAGAAGCAGGACGGACCTCCCTGGTGGTGCAGTGGGTTGAGCGCCACACTATGAAGCATCCATAGCACAGCAGCACAAGTTCAATCCTGGCCAAGGAGGGGACCCACATGGTACCCCAAACCTCTTCTGCCTCTCCCGCTTCTCCCCTCAGCAGAGTATTTCGGTTGATCTGCCTGTTCTGCTCCCTACTCTGTCTCTGGTGAATAAATCCTCTCACCTCCCACACCTCTGGCCTGTACCCCAGCTCTTGTATGCACAAATAAATCTTTTAAAAAAGAAGAGGAAGAGGAACAAAAAATTCAAATGAGCATAGCAAGTCTTCACAGAGGCAAGGAAAGATGCTGGGAAACTAGAAGCAAGAACAAATAGTTGTGGGAAAATGAGATATTAGGAATATGAAATATTATTCTATTTTTAAAATTCAGTGGATATTATTCTATTTTTAAAATTCAGCTGAAAAAGTGGCTATATTTTAAATTGAGCATATGAGTCAGAAGATGAGGTCAAGAAATTAACTATCCCTGAAGCTATCAAAGGATAAAATGATACAAACAATGAAAGAAAAATTTAACAGGGTAGAGGATAGATGGAAGAGCGCCAGTATCAGGGTATTAGGAATCCTCAGGTAGCAAAATTAATAAAACCAAGGAGAGAAAGTATTTAAAGAAATAACTGCAACTTAAGTTCTGATGCATTTAAAAATTACTGAATTCATTTTTCATCATTTATTTTGTGCTTACAATGTACCAACCCTGTTCAGAGGATAAATAAGATACACAAGTTTCCTCCTGTTCTGAACTGTAAATTCTAGTCCACCAAAGTCTGATAAACTAAACAAAAAAATACTGGGTAGTGATGCTTTATTGGCAATAAGACTGAGTAATGTGACAAAGGGTAACAAGGGGGCAGAAAGGGTGCATTTAAGTGGGTGCTGAGACAAGTCTTCTCCAAAGAGGTAGAATTTAAGCTGAATCTTAACTGCCAAGGAGGACTTAGTGTGTGGCTAGAAGTGGGGACCACCCCAGACTGAAGGAATGGACTTGGTATCTGAAGAGTACGAGAGTGTGACTAGAGCCCAGTGAGCCAGGCTGTGTGGAGCCAGCCAAGACAAGCAGGCCCCCCTGGTGCCACAGGGGTTAAAGTCTCAGTGCTGTCAACCTGTAGTCAGCCACTACTGCATGAGTTTGGCCCCGGCCAGGGAGCTGACGCACCAGGCACAGCAGACCTCTCCTGTCTTGTCCACTGCTCCCCTCGGGTGTATTTCAGTAGATCTGCTTGTTCTGCTCCCCACACTGTCTCTGGTGAATCCTCTCACCCCCTGCACTGCTAACCTACCCCCCAGTTCTTGTATACATAAATAAATAAAATATATCTTTTTTAAAAAGACTAAAAACATAACCAGTATGAGATCATGTGGAACCATGTAGATAATGGTTAGTGATTAGGGTGGATCAATGAAAAAACTGAATTAGAGCCTCAGTATAAAGCAATGTATTTATTTATTTTTTTTAAAGATTTATTTATTTATGCATACAAGCACTGGGGTACAGGCCAGAGGTGTGTGGGGGGTGAGAGGATTCACCACAGAGAGCGGGGAGCAGAACAGGCAGATCAACAGAAGTACACTGCTGAGGGGAGCAGCGGGCACAGCAGGAGAGGTCCGCCGCACCATGTGGGTCCCGTCCCTGGCCGGCAGCAGGGATCGAACTCGTGCTGCAGTGGCTGTGGTCTGCTTCATAGTGCGTTGCTTAGCCCACTGCGCCACCAGGGAGGCCCCATAGCTGGGCCTTTTAAAAGGATGTTTGCATCATCCCATCATCTAATATGATCACCTGAATTTCTCATAAAAAAAAAAAAAAGAGGAGGTAAGAGTTTAAAACTGGAGGCAAAACAAAGATCTTGTTATTTCACTATGGGATGCCCTTCTGGAGTATTTTCAGTTAGATTTGACAGATGTTCACCATGTGCCAGCTGTGGCTATGTTACCTACCAGAAATACAAAGATGAATAAGTCATGGGCCCTGCCACAAAGAGAACAGGAGTGAAAACAGACAGACACCAAGATAAACCTGGCCCAGGTTCCCTTGGGAATTCTCAGGAGGCTCTATTGGGGCAGATCATAGCAGGGAGCTGTTACCCGAGCTTAATGAGGGAGACGCAGAGGCAGGAAGGAATATGATTATCAACATGATTTCTCACTTAGGTTGAAAGTTTAAAGAAGAGATGGTTAGAGGACTCACTTAAAAACTGATGTTTGGAGGGAAAGAAAACCAAATGTTCCTACTGAATAGCAGACTCCATGGAACAAGAAATCTAGATAGATACAGATGTGATTTTTGGGGTTTGTTTTGAGAAGGGCTAATCTGGCTTGCCTCCTAGTTTCCATTCTTCTGGGAGTGGGAAGAGGGATGTCAAGTATTGTTCAGCCAAAAAAATGGAGCTCTGCCTGATGAGAAAACTCAAACTTTGTTCAAGGACAGCCCCACCATATAGATGGCCAAGGGAGAGTGGTCGTGATGTGAAATTCGAGTGCCTTTTAGTTTCACTGTTTTGTTTTTTATCAGTTTCTAATATTTCTGTCACCAGTCTCCTAAAAGGTAGTTAAACCATTGTCACAGTTCTAGTTTTGAGTGGTTGTGTGACCTCCTCCAAAGCACACCTCTTTTTCACCTACAAACTGAAAGTAATGAGGTTAGCCACATTAGCACTAACATGTGATATCTGTATTACATGTAAGATATGTTAAACATCTAGCACAATGTTTGCAATTTATGGAGTACGCTATGCTAGTAATACTAAGTCAGGCCCTTGAATTTTGATTTATAAACTCCAGGCCTTAGGCTCTTGACACAAGACTTGTTTTTACAGCAAAATCAGTAAGTTGGGGAAATGTAGGTTGTGTACTAATAGGGTACTCTCAGCTGTTCACATCTGGGGAAAGGGAGCTGATTAGCATATGGGGAATAAACACCATTAACATTACACACATGTAAATGAGAGACAAACATATCCCATCTGACCAGCAGTCCAGCTCTTCTTTTGGAGGGGGGAAGGAATGGCAATAAATTCAGTCCTAGCCACTAAGAGGTAGTCCCCTTGTGAGAAATTCCATACCAGAGGTGGGAGCAATATGTATTCTGCTAGTTTATGGTCTCTGCTCCTGTGGAAACTTTTCCTCCCATCCCTTGAGTCAAGTGAGTCACTTCCTCCAAATCTCTTCAGCTTCCTCTCTCTCACAACCTAAGCCTGATCTCTGCAAAGGGATCCAGATTCTGGGATAGGACAATTTAGACAGCAGGCAATTCACTTTGAATGGCTTTGAAATATCAGAGAAGGATCCTGCATGCTGGAAAAAGCATGTCTGTAGTCTGATAAGTGCCAAGTGGGGGATTCTAGATTCAGCATTTTTCTTTTTATTTGAAACAACCCCATAGAAGGTACAGCTGGTTGCTGGTTTATTTTATGACTCATGGAAATTTCTAAAATAATAAATATTGGCTCAGTAATAGTCTGACATTAGAAACACTCAACTCAGACCAGACTTTATGGTTACAAGAAACAAGAAGATTGCATTCAATAAATACACTGTGACTTCACTTCCAAGCTTTCAGAGAAAAGAGCAGAAAGGACTGTCTGGATTCTGTGAGGTGCCCTTTCTGGTTAGCCAAGATTTCATTTGTTTTTCCTGAAGCCAGAAACTTTCCTGAGATGGTTGCAATATCTTCCTGGCCAGGAAGCTACTTCAAATGCCTTTGGTTTTATGCTTTATTTAGTCCAGACTCTTTTTGGCTAATGTAATGAAAATACTTTGTCAACTATAAAAATTAATGAGGGTGAATATGAAAATATTTTCCTCTCAGAAAGAAAAACAAAAGGAAAATATTTTCCTTCCTGAGTGAAAATCCCTCCATCTCTCTGTAGAAAAACTAGTGATTTTGGAGTGATGTTAGGAATCCAGAATATCAAGTTGCTTCAGAGAAAACTGAGAAAGTATGAACCATAAGGAATGGTTGGTCTCATTCTTCATAGTTTTAATTCTTATGAAACAAAATCAGCATACCTTAATGTCCTGCCCAATGGAAAGGCTTGTTTAACCACTTACCAAAAACTATAGTAAGTCGTTTGACTCTTCCTTTTGGCTGCTTGTCTAACTGTTACAGGGTGATTAACAACAGGGCAGCATTACGTAACCGTGGTGTTTCAAAAATTGGCTATTTATAATGTGGAGTCATGATGTGTATATGGTGAGCAAGATAATTAACAAAGAAAATGGGAAAAGACTCAGGCCACAACTCTAAGCTTCAAATAAAATGACTAAGGCACTGCTAGGCCTGGGAGATTGCCAAGCCAAGGACCAAGACGCAGGTACCAAATCTAACCAGGTGTTTCGGTCAGTCTGCCAGGCCTTGCTGATGACCTTCCTGGGACAAGTCCCAGGTATAGGGAAGAGGCCAGGTTGGAGTAAATGGAGAAAGTCTACAACATATAGCAGGGGAGGCTGGAGGACAGAGAAACAACTGAAGTTTTCCCATGTGTTCTTTCTTTTTTTAAAAGAAGATTTACTTATTTATGCACACAAGCACTGGGGTACAGGCCAGAGGTATAGGTGGTGAGAAGATTCACCAGAGACAGAGTGGGGAACAGAACAGGCAGACTGACTGAAGCACACTGCTGAGGGGAGCAGCAGGTGAGGCAGGAGAGGTCTGCTGAGCCATGTGGGTCACCTCCCTGGCGGGGTATCGAACTCAGTGCAGCAGTGGCTGTGGTTTGCTTCATAGTGTGTTAGTGCATCGCTTAACGTTGCGCCACCAGGGAGGCCCCTCCCATGTGTTCTTGTACAGAAGAATCTTGAGACCAGAGAGAAACAAGGTGTCCAGCATGATCTGGAACACACATGTGATTGGGAAGGGATGTACAATGAGACACTGCATTTAACTGCCCTTTGACCCAGGTGCTGGGAAATTTATCTCCAGTTTCTCCAGAGAAGGAGAAACTGCAAGAACCAGATTAATCAGAGATGTCTCTTAGTCCTGGTGTTGATGCTGAGGAAACAGGACTTCTTCGGAAGGGCTGGCCCTCTGTATTTTTCCTGCTTTGCTTCTCTGCTCATTTTATATTAATAAGTATTGCAACCTGATGGGGAGGGAGCTCTCTCTACCTGAGAGGCCAGGCAGGAGTGTCTCTGTGGGTAGCCAAGGTGATGCTGGCAGCCGGAGGCAACAGTTGTGGGGATGGCTCCCAAGGACTCCTTGCTGGCTGCCAAGGGACAGGGAGCTCCCCAGGGCCTGAGCCCGGAGCCAGAGGAACCTTGCATGGTCCTGATAGTTGAGACAGAGAGCAGTGAAGATTCCAGAATGGAAATTGCTTTATTTTGTTTTTTCCTGGTAATTAAATTTTTTGAAAATGTGTAAGAAAGAAAATAAGTATTTCTAGTTCATTGTTCTATCACCTTTCTATTCCAATAATTGAACAGGTAATTTTAAAAAAAATTCGATTACCCAAATTGTCTTCTCCTTATTAGAAAAAATGAAGAGATCACCTAGAAAACTTCATCTTCACTCTCTTGCAATTCTTGTCCCTCACCACAATTAAGTTCTATCATTGCTTTGGAATGTGTGCTTTCCAGACTTTGTTATTTGTATTTGTATCCTCCTCCTGTCCCCACCCCAGAAAGAACCTATAGATAGACATAATTTGATTCTTATTTTTCAAAAGATTTATTTATGCATGCATGCAAGAACTGGGGCATGAACCGGAGGTGTGGGGTGGGGAGGGGGGTGGTGAGAGGATTCACCAGAGACAGAGTGGGGAGCAGAACAGGCAGATGGACTGAAATACATTGCTGAGGAGAGCTGTGAGTGAGACAGGAGAGGTCTGCTAAATTGTTTGGGTCACCTCCCTGGCCTGGATTCAAACTCGTGCTGCAGTGGCTGTGGATAGTTTCATAGTGTGGTGCTTAACCCTTTGTGCCACCAGGGAGGCCCGCCTGATTCCTGTGATTTTTTAAAAACAAAAACTATCCTATTCCATCGTCAACTCGCTTCACTCAGTGGTATTTCTTGGACATCTTTTTACAGCATTACTTACAGCCCCATCCCATTATTTGTTCTATTGCATAATGTTCCATTGAATGAACATACCAGGGTTTATTCATTCATTTACCTTACTGAGAGAGATATAGGGAGCTTCCAGTGACAACGTTTCAGTTAACATCCTTATCACCTATTTGCACATGGGTAAGTATTACTCTAATATAGACAAATCAAAATGTGAAACTTCTAAGTTGAAGTGGATATATATACACACACACTGAGCTTTGAAACCCAAGACAAATTGCTCTTTATGTATTTATCCTCTTACCAATAACATGTAAGAGTCCGTTTCTCATCCTCACTAGTTCTGCAGCTCAAGTGCTACAAATTTGTCAGGCTGATGAATGAGAAATGTATCTCACCACTTCAATTTGCAATTTCCTGATTACTAGTGTTATTGAGCATCTTCTCACCTTTTTTGTACTTTCACTTCTGTAATTTACATATTCATGTACTGCTCAATTTTCCCTTTGTCGCTTTCTAATTTTAGTCATTTTTTGCATGTTGATTTTTTAAAATATCTATTTATTTATTTATTTATCTATTTATGCGTACAAGAGCTGGGGTACAAGCCAGAGTCCAGGGAGATGAGAGGATTCACCAGAGACAGAGCCAGGAATAGAACAGGCAGACTGACTGAAACACACTGCTGAGGGGAGCAGCAGGCGAAGCAGGAGAGGTCTGCAGGCAAGGCAGGAGAGGTCTGCCTTCGCCATGTGGGGCCCCTCCCTGGCCGGCGGCAGGGATCGAACTCACGCTGCAGTGACTGCGGTCTGCCCAGTAGTGCGTTGCTCAACCCACTGTGCCACCAGGGAGGCCCCATGCATGTTGATTTTTAATCCAGAACATGTTTTGTTCATGTGAAAATTGTTTATCTATTTGCTCTTTCTACTTTTTAAAGTTTATGCATAGTGCCATCTAGCATATGTTTCAAGAATGTCAAGCATGTCAAATGATGATGTTTTAATAAGCTAAATTTATTAACCCATTTTTGGTGGATATTGTTCTTTTTATCAAGAGAAAACTTTCTCTACCAGCAGGAATTTCATTTGGAATTAGTTTGACACGGTGTCAGGTATCTAACTTATTTTTTTCCATATGTGTATCTTTTTCCAAAACTATTTGTTCAGAGAGGTTATCCTTTTCCTACTGATGCATCATTTTTACCATATCATCCAACTCATGTGTGTGACTCTTGCTTACTCTTGTTTTCCTACTGATTTGTTCATTCTTATACAAATACCACCTTTGAAATTTCTCTACCTTTCACATTTTAAATATTTCATAAATCTTTATTATTCTTTTAAAAATCCCTTAGTTATCCTTCTGTATTTTCTTTTACATATGAATTTTAGAATTGGCTTGTGAAATTCTTTAAGAAGTCCTGATGGCACTTGTTGGAATTGCATTGTTTTTAATAATAAATTTAAAAAAAAATAATAAATTTGTGAGGTCCCTGTAACTTTACAATATTGATTCTTTTCATTTATGAGCATGGAATGTTTGTGTAATTGTTCAGGTTTTTTTTTTTTTTGCACTTCTCTGCACAGCTTTATAGGCACTGTTAAATTATCTTTGAAGCATTTTGTGGTTTTCATTAATTACATATTTTAATTAGCTATTGCTGAGATAAAGGAAAGTGACTCATTTTTTGTATATTAATCTTAATACACAACCATCTCACTAAATTCTCATTAATTCTGATGTTTCCACTTCATTTTCTTAGATGTTTTAGGAATATTATTATTTACTCTATAAATAATGACAATTGTTTCTTTATCTCATTCTTTTTTTAAATGTAAAAAAACTTCATAAATTATGTATAGAAGGAATATACTTCAACATAATAAAGGACACATATGACAAACCCACAACTAATATCATACTGAATTGTGAAGAGTTGAAAATGTTACCTCCAAGATCAGGAACAGACAAGCTTCCCCCAGCCACTCCTATTCAATATAATACTGGGAGTGCTAGCCAGAGCACTCAGGAAAAGCTCCATTCTGCCATGTTGTGGGGGGTATCTCTTGGATCAAATTCTTATAACTAAATTCTAATTCCTGCCGTTGTATGGGCTAGGTTTGAAAGTATAACGCTGACTGGTGGCAATGATAGCAAAAACCCTTACTTTGTTCCAGACTTTAATAGAGAGCTTGTAATATCTTGCCATCTCTTATTCTCATTATATTCTGGATATAATGAGCTGGCCTATAACAAATGAGGGAAGATTCTTGTGTAGTTTTCTTTGAATTTTTATCTGTAGTAGGTATTCAGTTTCACTAAATATTTTTGGGAAGTCAGAGTTTTCCTTTTTAAGTCAGTTGACAGGATAAATTAATTGATTTTCTAATATTTTTATAGATTTTATTTATTTATGCATATAAGAGCTGGGGTACAGGCTAGAGGCACGGTGGGTGAGAGGATTCATTCACCAGAGACAGAGCGGGGAGCAGATCAGGCAGATGGACTGAAACACACTGCTGAGGGGAGCACCGGGCGAGGCAGGAGAGGTCTGCAGCCATGTGTGTTAGATCCCTGGCTGGGATCTTGCTGCAGTGGCTGGCAATAGCTTGATAGTGCTGAGACTTAACCCCTTGCGTCACCAGAGAGGCTCTAGCTTTTTGTACCAGTTTTAAGCAATTTGTGATTTACCTTGTTTTGATCAGACTTCCCATAAGTAACGAATTGAATATTTGGTCCCTCTCCCCAAAATTCATGTATTGGAATTATAACTTCTTTTTTTTTTTTAAGATTTATTTATGCATACAAGAGCTGGGGTACAGGCCAGATCGCGGGTGGTAAAAGGATTCGCCAGAGACAGAGTAGGGAGCAGAACAGGCAGATCAACAGAAACACACTGCTGAGGGGAGCAGCGGGCACAGCAGGAGAGGTCTGCTGCGCCATGTGGGTCCCCTCCCTGGCGGGGGATCAAACTTGCGCTGCTGATCGAACTCATGCTGCTGTGCGGCTCATGCTTCACAGAGTGGCACTGAACTGGCTGTGCCACCAGGGAGGTCCTGGAATTATAACTTCTAATGAGATAGTATCAGAAGGTAAGTTCTTTGGGAGATAATTGCTTCATGGGGGGAGGGAGACTTTATGAATGGCATTATATAATAAAGATCCCAGAGAGCTCTCTAACCCTCTTTTTCCCCGTTTGAAGATACAACGAGAAGTAGGCCACCTGCAGCCCAGAAGAGCACATTCACAGGCACTCCAGGATGCTGCCACCCTGACCTTGGACTTGCAGGCTCCAGGACTGTTAGAAAAAAATCTACTGTTTCAGAAGCCACCCAGTCTATGGCATTTTGTTATACCACTCTGAACTGAGACACCTTTACCAATTTGTGTGTGTGTATTCGTTTATATTTATATATCTCTAAACCAGTCTCATGGATTTGTAATCTTTAGGTAGTACTTTGTCTTTCATCTGATGTATAAACTTTCCTCCAGTTTTTCTTTTTATTATTCTTTAACATTGTTTAGGTGTTGAATTTTTTCTTTTTAACTTTTGTGGGCAGCAATAGTTTTTATAGGTAAATCAATTTTTCCTTTAAGACATTTATTTTAGAAATGTTAGCCACATTTACAGATTTTCCCATTTCACATGAAAAAGACACAAAACAAGTCACAATCATTTTGGAAATTGGCCTAGGGTGTAGGCCAGAGGTGCAGGGGGACCAGAGACAGAGTGGGGAGAACAGGTGGGTTGACTGAAATACACTCTTATGGGGAAGAGTAGATGAGACAGGAGAGGTCTGCTGTGTCATGTGGGTCAGCTCCCTGGCTGGGCATCGCACTGCAGTGGCTGCCAGTAGCTTCATAGTGCTGAGACTTAACCCCTTGCACCACCAGGGAGGCCCCTGACCTTTTCTTTAAAAACTAAAAATAGAGATACCATGCAATCCAGCAATTTCTCTTCTGGGTATCTATTTGAAGAATATGAAACCATCAGCTCAAATAATTGTTTCTCCACAATGTTTTTTGGGGCATTATTTACACTAGCTCAGATATGTAAACAACCTAAGTTTCCATTGATAGATAAATGGATAAAGAAGATGTATAAATACACAATGGAGTATTATTCATCCATAAGGAAAGATGAAATTTTGCCATTTATAGCAAAATAGAACTTCAGAGGATTATGCAAAGTGAAGTTACTGAAAGATAATGTCAAATATTGGATAATTTCATGTATATAACTAATATAAAGGTATAAAGATATAAAGTGGATGAATTAATAAAATAAATAACTTTGAAATACAGGACACTGATAACTGAACCAAGGTTACCAAAGGTAAAGAGATAGGGATATGGATGGAAGAAAGACTAAAATGACTAAATGAGATGGTGGCAGTTATTTTGTTTTTGCTTTTTGGGGTTTTTTTCCTTAAAAAAAGACATAAATGATCAGATTATGGAATAAATATATTTATCAATTTAGGTATATCACTTATAGGTGTTAATTATTATTTTATTATTTGAACCTCTGTCTGGGAATGGGAAAATCTTTAAATATTATTGTCCTAAAAACTTGAATAGCTTCAATTACTGGCAAAGCCTGCTGTTGTAGCTGTTGAAACTTGGTGAATTTTGGAAAAAGAGGAATATTTTCCTTTTTTAAAAAAAATATATATTTGGGCCTCCCTGGTGGTGCAGTGGGTTAAGCAAAGCACTATGAAGCAAACTGCAGCCACTGCAGCACGAGTTCGATCCCTGCCTCTGGCCAGGGAGGGGACCCACATGGTGCAGTGGACCTCTCCTGCTGTGCCCGCTGCTCCCCTCAGCAGTGTACTTCCGTTGATCTGCCTGTTCTGCTCCCCGCTCTCTGTGGTGAATCCTCTCACCCCCCCCACACCTCTGGCCTGTACCCCAGTGCTTGTATGCATAAATAAATAAATCTTAAAAAATATATATATATATTTATGCATACATACAAGAACTGGGATACTGGCCAGAGGTGTGGGGGGTAAGAGGATTCACCAAGACAGAGTGGAGAATAGAACAGGCAGATTGACTGAAATACACTGCTGAGAGGAGTAACGGGTGAGAGAGGAGAGGTCTGCTGTGCCATATGGGTCAGCTCCCTGGCCGGGGATCAAACTCGTGCTGCAATGGCTGTGGATGCTTCATAGTGTGGTGATTAACCCCTTTTGCCACCAAGGAGGCCCTATTTTCCTTTTTTATGAAGACTTGGCTACTTCTTGCTATTATGAGAAATATTAGATAAATCCCTAGCTTTCAGCAATGGATATTGAGGAAGAGGTAAGTGGTTCAGAGCAGAATTAAGATTTAAACTCCATATATTATTCCCAATACTTTTTGATTTGATGAGAGCTTATATACAAATTTTTAGCAATGACATATTTATTTTTTGTCTTGCATTAA
This sequence comes from Galemys pyrenaicus, assembly GCA_019455555.1. Taxonomy (NCBI): domain Eukaryota; kingdom Metazoa; phylum Chordata; class Mammalia; order Eulipotyphla; family Talpidae; genus Galemys; species Galemys pyrenaicus. Next base: position 2,695,921 of record JAGFMF010011428.1, on the reverse strand, counting down.
AATCATAGAATGAAAATAGTTGTTTTGTTGCATATTGTCACTAGAGGGTTGATCTGCTAAAACAAACACAAGGTGGAACTTCAGCTCATTTAATGAACTGGAAACAGTAACACAGTTCCACGTAACCCCTGACACCTCAAGTGCTGAAGGCCGTGTACTCTGAACCACCTGCCCTTTTCTGCCTCATGCCCTCCAGTGTTAATGCCCATAGGAGCAGCCCTCAACCACAGATGGACAGGGAACTGGCGGATACATACCTGGTTTCCTTACTCCTTGGGTGGGATTATCTCTGTAATGTGTCGTGTTCCATCTCCTCGGGCCCCCAGACGCTGTGAGCTCCAGCCATGTTTTCCTTTTTACGGGGTAACAGTGTTTATTGTGGTAACACCCTCACCATTGGCTGCCTTCCCTTCCCTGTTTGTCTACTTGTGTCCTGGGATCATTTCCCAAAGACACTTCTTGTTCTTGAGTCATGGTCTCAGAGAGTCTTTTTGTACTCAAATTCTTGCCTCAAGACTAATACAAATGCTTAAAATCAGCCAGGCTACATGTGAAAACTAATGCTTAATAGGAAATGGCACCTGCTATGGGCCACACACCATTCTAAGTACCTCATTTACCCTCACAAGTTTTTTGGGAACTCCTATCCCTCCAGTTTGTAGATGAGGCTGTGAGACTTAGAGACAGTGACTCTCTTTTCTTTCTTTCTTTCTTTTTTTAAGATTTATTTATTTATGCATACAAGAGCTGGGCTACAACCAGAGGCATGGGGTGAGGGAGTGGTGAGAGGAGTCACTAGAGACAAAGTGGGGAGCAAAACAGGCAGATCTACTGAAACACACTGCTGAGGGGAGCAGCGGGCAAGGCAGGAGAAGTCTGCTGCGCCATGTGGGTCCCCTCCCTGGCCAGGGATTGAACTTGCTCTGCTGTGCCACGGATGCTTCACAGTGCGGCGGTCAACCCACTGTGCCACCAGGGAGGCCCTGACTCTCTTTTCTACTGTCACATAGATAATGGGTAATGAAGGATTTAAACAAGATTATTTAACTGCAGGTTCATGGTTTTAATCACCGTATGTCCTGTGACACAGTACATCAGTGTACTTCAAGTAACTTCTCTGGTACATATTTAGTGGAGTTTGGAAGAGCAATTTGCTGATTGATGAGCTGATTTATTTTGTCAATTTATCAACAATAACATTGCCTAACTTGGATGGTCTGTACTTATCCATCTAAAACCCTAGACACTACAGGTTTTAATTTTTCTCCCAGTCACATCAGAATTCTTCTGGATGTTCTAAAACGTCTGTTTTTGCAATGAAACACAACTATGAATATTTTTGTTAAAACTAGCTTCCCAGCATATGGCTTATTTTATGATAAATGAAGTTCACCATTTATGCCTTAAAAACTAGTTGAAGGAATCCAGGATTTTAGCTGGTTGTGATGCTGGGTGAGGTGTGTCTGTTACTGGTTTGAAAGCAACATTTATGGCCCCTGGATGACCCTTGTTTGAACTGAAATGTTCTTCCAGCCTCTGACCTTATTGAGTTTTTTCTTTACAACAAGCAAAATATTATGCGCTTTTCCTAGTCCCACTGCTGATCTTCAGAAAGAATAAAACAAATGTTTTGTGGTCCTACAAAATGTTATAAAATTGTTTCCCAAGTTAGGTCATTGCAGTTGCAAAATTTTTGTTTTGGTAGAAGATTTGGCCAAAAACAACAGAGCTAATGGTCAACCTTTATTTCAAGAAGAAAAAACCTTGAGATCAGCTAAGGGTTGTTACCTTCCTCTGAAATAGAGGCAATTCTTACAGCTGGGACTAGACTGTTTTTGAGATAAATCTCATTCCTTCATTGTAGTGATAAACTATAATTAACTTGTCTTCCTCAGTTTTTAAATTGGTCCCATTGAATTTCAGAAGGCATTTTAACTTCATGAAGCAATTTTTCACAAATTAATTTTCAGAAACTTTTGAGTCAATTCGAAATCAAAGCAAACCATTTTATCAGACTGTGTATCATAATTCTAACCTAATTTTTTAAAAAATGAGCATTTAAAATGAGGACACAATTTTTACTAATATACTGATGAAGACTGATTTTCTTCTTTGAGCTTGCAGACACCGGAGGGAAATGTTTTGATTTTTTAGTGTTTGTCATTGCTGTGCTATAAGTACTCTTGTCATGAGTGATTTCAATGAGGTGTCAGCCAACTCACAAAATTCCTGAAATCTTAACAATTGGTTTTTATGACCTCTTAAGAGGTAGCTCTAGGACAATATTGCAGGTGATTCAGTCACCTTTACAAGGACATCATGAGGCAAATCCTGGGAAAGTGGCACTTTCAGATCTAATGTGTGTGTTACAAAAAAAATCTCAGGTTACCGTGAAAAAAATAATGCATTATTATGGGAGAACTTGGCCCCAAATCTAGTTCTACCTTGTTCTTGCAGATTATGTCATACAATTAGGGTCACTGAGGACAGTCCAAAGGTATTTTATCTTGTTTTTATAGCGATTTATTTATGCACAAGAGAAGTTGGGTTTAGGCCAGACACGCAGGGGTGAGAGACAGAGTGGGGAGCAGAACAGGCGGATCTACCGAAACACACTGCTGAGGGGAGCAGCGGATAAGACAGGAGAGGCCTGTGGCAACATGTGGGTCAGCTCCCTGGCCTGGGAATAAATTCATGGCACAGTGGCTGGCAATATCTTCATAGCTATGAGACTTTAACCCCATGGAGGCCCATTGAAAGGTATTTTAGAGAAAGGGGCACTCACCATTCTGTGGCTTGAGGTTAATCTGCTATGTTTAGCAAAGGCTGACCACAGAACAAACAAAATAAGCAACCAGAATCCAGCTTAGAGGCCACTCTTTGTAATGGGTTTTGTTTAGATTTGCATCTGAAATGCCACAGCCTTTGAGGACACCTGAGAAGTGTCTTTGTTATCTGCCACTTGAAGGTGTCTCTTCCTTTTTTCATCTTCTTAAAATAGAAAGCTCTTTCCCAAGGAATTAATTTTTTTCCTATTATTGTGTCTTTCTGCTGACTAGTGTACTATTTTCTTTCTTAATGAATGTATTTTTATCCATCCTTTTTTATTTCCTCTGATCATGAAAGATGACATAACCTAGTCATAAAAGTGGAGACCAAAATAAATTTCATTTTAGGGCTGCCACTAAATTTGACCATGCCCTTTGAAACTGCCCAGTCAGCGAATGTGGCTGGTTCTTGGGTATAGCTGTTGATAAGAGCTTCATGCTTCATCTTTTGCCAGGCAATATCCAGTCTCTCCATCTGAAGATTTCAAGATGAATTTCAAAAACTTCACCTTTTATTTCAAGTTTTAAAGATGTATTCATTCTTCAATACGTTTTTCTCTTGCACCTACATTGCATCTGAAGTTGATGAATGAGATAGTACATCTGTCAGAATTCTAGATCTGAAAAGAAATAAATGGTATAAAAAAAGGCTGGAAAGAACTTATTTATTTTCCTTACCACTATTCCTTACAGTTCTTTGGCCTTCCCTTATCACCCCCTCCAAAAAAACAAAAAACAAAACAAAAAACTCAGAGCCCTCACAGTTTCTGTTTGAAGTCCACTGGGTTTTGTAAGTATTCTGTGTTATAGAATTGTCTTCTATGTAAATGTCCAGTATTTTTTTCTTTATCCATTTGACTTGTTTCACTGTACATAATTCTCTCAAACTCCCTCTATTTTGTTGAAAATGGATGCATTTCACCCTTACTTATCGCTGTATAGTACTCCATAGTATGACTATACCACACCTTCTTGATCTGATTATCTTCTGATGGACATTTAGGCTGCTTCCTTGTGCTAGCTGTTATAAGGAATGCTGCTGTGAACATTATGGGATACATGTTTGTTTTTTTTCCTGATGGTTTAAGAGTTTTTGGATGGATGCTTAAGAGTGGGATTTCTGGGTTGTATTGTATTCTCATTTTTAGTTTTTTAAGGTAAACCCAGATTGCTTTCCATAACGGTTGTGCCAGCTTATATTCCCATCAATAGCATGATCAGGTTCCTCTTTCTCTACACTGTACCTGAAGAATTTAATGAAGGGAGAATTTCCAGAGTTGTAAGGAGGGTTAAGGGAATCAACAAAGCATAGTGAAGCCTAAGGAGCTAGAATAACAGGAAGCTCTTAGTATCCCTAGGCCTATAGCAGCAAGAGTAGGGCACCATGGAAGGGTAATTATGCTTGGAGAGGGAAGCAGGAAAGGAGTCTTTCTAATCTCCTGCCAGTGACTCCCACTTGCCAAACCTTTCATGAAACCAGAGGACATGGGAGACAGGTGTTGTTGTTGTGGAGGGCTGATCTTTTAGGTTTTTGAGAACCTGGGGAAGGATGGAGGATGGATGGGTCTCTGAGCTGATCCTCTAGTGGATGATTACCCCTGGGAAATGAGTAGCATTGACATCTGCTCTGCCCACAAATCTCTACAATCTATTATATTTACATGGGCATACTGGCCAGGAGAGTAGAGAGGTAGATTCTTAGGCAGAAGGATATCTTGGCTAAGCCAAGCCCACCTTGGGTGTATGGAACTGAAGATCCTTTTGACATCCATTTTGACAAATTAATATTAAATTAATATTTCAATTATTGGGTGGGAGGTGCACAAGAGTGAGAAATATTTGGTTAATAAACTAAGGAAAACAGGCAAGTGAAAAGGATGGCATCTGTTTGGTGAGAAAACTAAATGACAAAAATTTTAGATAAATGAAGGGGTAGGAGTAAGTAAGTAGGAGTAAGTGGCAGAGTGGAATAGCAGGAAAATAATCAAACCAGCTGTAGCCCTTTCCATATGAACTAACCAATCAGATATTTGAGATATTAGTTCTTTGAATTCTGGAAAAACCCAAAGGTCTGTCAAACATTGGCGATCTTCCTGCAAACTTGTTGTCGTTCACAATTTTATTAGAAAACATTACGTGAAATTAGCTCCGGAGTCAGGTTAAGGCTTAAAATACACATTCTTAGTATTCCTTACTGTACTTTTAGACTGTATATGGAATCTGGAAATAGTTGAAAAAAAAGCTTAGGATGATGTCCTTCCCTAATTCAGGTAAAAAATGAGAGGCTGATAAACCTTGGAAGATAAAAAATCTTCTCTTGTGAAACAGTCAATAGATTCCTCTTAATGTCGATGGAAAGTAGACAGGGCCTTATAAAAACAATCTGTATTCCAGGTGTATGTTTAAATCTATAAATCTGCATTTATATTAGAAATGCTTTCAGGGGCCTCCCTGGTGGCACAATAGGTTAAGCAACGCACTATGAAGCAAAACGTAGTTACCGCAGCACAAGTTCGATCCCTGCCTCTAGCCAAAGAGGTGACCCACATGGCGTAGCAGACCTCTTCTGTCTCGCCCACTTCCCCCCTCAGCAGTGTGTGTCAGTTGATCTGTCTGTTCTGTTCCCCACTCTGTCTCTGGTGAATCTTCTCACCATCTGTACCTCTGGTCTGTACCCCAGTTCTTGTATACATAAATAAATTTTTTAAAAATCTTAAAAAAATTACTTTCACGGATATAGGTTCCTGATTCCTTGGGGTTCATTCTCTAAGAGGTACAAAGGTAGTCTGTAACAACATTCTCTCTCTCTCTTTTTTTTTTTAAAGATTTATTTATTTATGCATACAAACACTGGGGTACAGGCCAGAGGTGTTAGGTGGTGGCTACCAGAGACAGAGTGGGGAACAGAACAGGCAGATTGACAGAAATACACTGCTGAGGGGAGCAGCGGGCAAGGCAGGAGAGGTCTGCTGCTGTGTGTCACCTTCCCAGCCAGCGGCAGGGATCGAACTCATGTTGCAGTGGCTATGTATGGTTTGCCTCACAGTGCGTTGCTTAACCCACTGCGCCACCAAAGAGGGCCCACAACATTCTCTTTTAAGGGCAAAGTGGGCATGCCGTTTTGCCAACTATGGCTCAACGATATTTCAAACCACTTGGTAATCTGTGTTCTCAGAATAAAAGCGTTTCAGATGTAGAGTGATCCAATTTGAAAGTGTGGGGTTATGTCTATCCATATCTTAAAGAGAAGTACAGAGCAGAAATATAGATAGCATGGATGTGTTTAAATTCACAAGAAATTATAACTATGAAAGAGACTTCTCTAAACTCTGTGCTCAGTGTGGCGCCTGCTGGGACAATGACGCACTTATGCACCCCTGAGGCCATGGGTATGGCCAGTTTTCATGCATAACCAGAATGATGATGAATGACTAGGTGTGACAGTGCCTCAACAACATTCCAAAGCTGTGCCCCACTGTCTGGTGTTCATGGAAGGCAAGTCCAGATAAGTCTCCAAATCCCTTCATTACTAGTGGCGTTAAACTCCTAATAGTCATCAACAAAATCCTCATTGCCAAGACTAAATGCCATCTGGTGAATAAAAGGAAATTTTTGCATATTCTTGCTGTAATTATTGCAATTATTCCTAGCACAATTTTCTCAGAGGTGTTTGTAATTTGGATGGACACTTTTTATCACTTGTTATAATTTCAAACTTAAGTTGCAGAAAAGTACATGTTGTTCCATTCACTTTGTTAGTCTGTAGGTATTTATGTGTGTATCATGTATTTGCATATATAATTTATTTTCTGAAGCATTAAGAATTGGACATTGTGCCTCATCTCTTAAGCAAACATGTATTTCCTAAGAACAAAGACAGTTTCTTACATGCCATAGTACATTTATTAAAAGCAGGAGTTTCAAATCTTATGGTATTATCTCGTCCATCTTCCATATTTAAATTTCACCAATCATCATAAACATGTTCCTTTATATATTTTTTTTCTGGTCTAGAATCTCATGCATTCCATTGTTGGTTCCCATCAGTCAAAGGTCTTTGTGATCAAATTTATATTTTTTGATACTTGCCGCAATTTCTGTATTACGTCTGAGAAAAGCAGATTGAATGCTTAGGTCCTCCTGCCTTTCATAGTGTTTCAATCTATATCTTCACTTCCCAGAAAGTCTTCAGTCAAATTCATGTGTGCATTTGGAAAGAGTCTTGCTTCTGAGTGTTTCTCTGTCCCCTTCCTGCTGACACATCACTCACAGGACAGCTGACTGTGCTTTAAAGTCTTTAGAAAGAAGGGCCGGATGGAGAAGCCAGTTCAAGGGCAACACATTTTCACTCAGGGTTGCGGGCCACCTTACTCAAAATGAGCCTTTCCAGGCTGACCTGTCTTTTGAGTTGATCCAGTCTGATGGAAAGGCTTCATACAGTGCATCTGTGCATCCATCTGCCCCTCTGTTATCTGCAGTCTCTCTGGGAGGGAAGGCAGGAAGAGGTTGGCAGGAAGCCTTGAGTTCAGTCTTAGGGAGGTGTGGCCCTCTTGTGGCAGATTTCTGTATGTTCTGGGAAAAGGATGTCCATAAGAGAAGATCATGCAGAATCATGTTAGAGCAAATGATTAGTTCCCCAGAACTACCATAACAAAATAAGAAAGCCTGGGTAGCTCAAACAGTAGAAATTAATTTTCTCATAACTTTGGGTGCTTGAAGTCTGAGATCAAGGTGTAGCTTCAGTTGGTTCCTTCTGGGGCCTCTCTTCTTGATTTGGAGGTGGTGTTCTCCTTCCTGTGTCTTCTCGTGCTTTTCCTCTGTGCATCCATGTTCTAATCTCTTTTTCCTACAAGAACACCAGTCATATTACATTAGGACCCACCCTAACAACCCTATTTTATCTTAATCAACTCTATAAAGACCCATCTTCAAGCTTAGTAACATTCTGAGATATTTGAGTTCAATATATGGCTTTTGGAGAAGGCTAAGATCCTTTAGTTCAAATCCAATATTTTAGAAACAGGTTAGCTAAATAGTTTAAGGTCACATAATTAGTAGACAGTAGAGATCAAATCCCAAGTCTACATCTATAGAATGCATAGATTTTCTCTACTACCTTCGTGTTTGTAAAAAGTCTTTAAAGCAAACTCAAAATGTTTCTTAACTGACAGGGAAGACTCAAAATTCTCAAGTCTGAAATTGGCTAAAAACCAACTATCCATGTCATTTTACTCAATAGTTTTTTTTTTTCTGTTATTCAGTGGATAATTTTTTAATTTAAAAAAAGCATACATTTAGGGACTTCCTTGGTGGCACAAGGGGTTAAGTCACAGCACTATGAAGCTATCTGCAGCCACCACAGCCTGAGTTTCGTCCCCCGCCAGGGAGCTGACCCACATGGTGAGGCAGACCTCTCCAGTCCAGCCCACTGTTCCCCTCAGCAGTGTATTTCAATCTGCCTGTTCTGTTTCCCACTCTGTCTCTGGTGAATCCTCTTACCCACCACAGCTCTGGCCTGTACCCCAGTTCTTATATGCATAAGTACATAAATCTTTTTTAAAAAGATTAAGGCATTTTCTAAAAAAAAAATTAAAAAGGCATATATTTATACAACTTTAAATGGAAAAAACAAGATGAATATAAAACCTAGAATATATACTCATTTAAAAGTATATTCATTTTTATATGACAGTTTTATATGACCACACACCCAGTACTTTGTTTTACTGCTCCACTTCATGTTTGTATAGACATAAATGCCATGTGATTAAAACTGGTTATAGATCATTTTTTCCTAATGTTATTGCAGAGTAGGCTAAACCATTCTTTTTTCTATCTTTTTCCCTCTCTCTGCACATATAGAGCTAGAATATAAACAAGTAATATTTACTAAATGCCTACCCTACAAAGTGCTTAATGTATAATAAGGTGAACACACTTTTCATAAATATTTAAAAAATAATTTTGAACTTTTAGAAAAATTGCAAGAATAGTACAAACAACATGCATATATATACATATATATTAAAGATTTTGTTTATTTATGCATACAAGAGCTGGGGTACATGCCAGAGGTGCAGAGGGTCAGAGGATTCACCAGAGACAGAGGGGAGCAGAACAGGTAGATCGATTGAAACACACTGCCAAGGGGAATAGCAGGCCAAAGCAGGAGGGGTCTGCTGAGCCATATGGGTCCCCTCCCAGGTTCCAGGATCGAACTCCTGCTACAGTGGCTGTGGAAGCCCCACAGTGTGGTGCTCAAGCCCTTGTGCCACCAGGGAGGCCCATGTATATATTCTTTATCCAGCTTAGTATTTTATACCATTTCCTCTCTCTCCATATTTTTTGTTTATGTTTATACATGTAATTGTTTTTCAGATTAATTTGTAAGTTCCATACATCTTAGGTTTTACCCTTAGAAAGTTCAGAGTATATTTTCTGAGACCACACATATTATTTTACTTAACTGTAGAATAGTCATAAACTTGGGTAAATTTAACAATGATACAATTATTTCAACTAACCTACTGCCCATATTCCAGTTTTGTGAATAAATCTGGAGATGCCCTTGATAGCATTTTTCCAGCTTTAGTACAGGATCCAGTATAGATCCTATTACATTTTAGATGTCATGACTCTTTAAGTCTTTTAATCTGGAACATTTCTATAGTCTCTCTTTGTCTTTTATGATATTAACATTGCTAAAGTATATCATCTCCTCCTGTTTGTATTAACAGAACGTTCCTTATTTGGGGTTTCTCTGATCGTCTCCTTATGATCATTTCAGGCTATGCAGGCCAGAATAAGATGTGCCTTTCATAGCTCAACCACGAAATTCTTGAGAGTGAAACTTTTTTTATACTTATGGTGCGATAAAGGATGTAAATGTGTATTATTTCAGACAAACTGAGATGCATGGTGACCCTTTTATGTAAATGCGTATCCCCATTTTACAAGACTGCTTAAGTCACAAACCAGTCTTGGAACCAGAATGTGACCTCAGGGATTTCTGATTCTGTTAACACCCATTTCCCTGCCCCACCTACAAAGTGTTGCCATTTAACTGCAGTTAGTGTAACTTCCATATTTGATGATTCATCAGATCTGTGGAAACGATCTCTATATGACTCCTGTATTAACAAGTTCATTTGACATCCATTTCATCCTCTTCCATAGGATGTTTATTCTTGCGGGATAATCTCCCCCAGTAGAAGAGTCTTTTGGGGTGCTGACAAATGTGCTCACTCTTGCTTCTTCCAAGCACATGGCAGGATTGCATTTCCCAAGGGACTTGAAGTTAGGTGGGGTTGTGTGACTTGCTTTGGCCAGTTGCTGTGATTGGGTGGAAGCTTTGGAAGCCAGTGCAGGCTCTAATCTCTTCTCTGTGGTGACCAGCCATGTTCAAGATGGAGGCCTCTCCAATAGTATGTGTGCTCAGATGAGAATGACACAGAGCAGAGGCTCCAGAGAACTTTAGATGGACATGTGTCCTAAGTGATAAATAAACCTTGTTGCTTTAAGCCCCTGAGATTGGGGATTGTTTGTTATTTCATTGAAAACTAGTCTACATGGGTTGATTTGAAACCCTGCATGCTTCTATTTTCAATTTTAATATTTTTAAGCAAAGTAATAGACACATACTTAAAATGTCAAGTAACAGCACAAAGTTTAATTTTATGATGAAAGAGCTCCCCTTTCTGCACCTTTGTAGTCCCCAGAATCAATCATTTAAATCCCTGCTTTGTTTCTTCTGGTATTTAACTCTATATCAAACACAGTATAACTCTATATTCTGTAATAAGTTAATACTGCTATTCCATGATTTATCTATTATAGTCATTATGTATTATCTTTCTATCATGAAAGATGAAGAATGAATCCTTTTACACATATATCCTTCTCATGACCATCCCCATTCTCCTAATTACATATAGTAGAATTTTTGGATAAATTAATAATTAATTTCTCAACAAGACCATATATATATATGGTTTTCTACTGTGTCAAAATAGTAGTTTGCTTATATTTTTATTTCCTCCTCAAGTTTTTATTTTGCCTGGAGTTATTGATTGCCTTATTTTTGCTGTTTGTTTATTTGTATAGACACATCACTAATATCCTCAAACTTTCTAAGAGAACTATGTTAACTTACCTCAATATTAATTTCTACCTGTTCAAATGCATCAGTAAATTTGTCATTTTTTTCTTAGAGACTTCCTAGATTACAAGTCATTAATAATTGATGAGTCCACACACTATAAGAAAAATATAGTACTAATAAATTTTAATAACTGAAATGAATTAATATATATTCTAGTCCATATATTTTATTTTTAAATTTTTCTTCCAGTTTTCTGAATATAGTTGACCTACAGCACGGTAAGTTGGGGTTTATATCATAATGATTCAGTTTACATATGCTATGAAATGATTGCCATAATAAGTCTAGTTAGCATTCACCATCTCATATTGATACCAAAAAAATGTTTTTTTCTTGTAATAAGAAATCTTAGAATCTATTCCCTAGTCCTTATAACCTATTAAAAGTGGTTAATGCTGCTGCAATCACAACAGAAATCTTAACTAAAACCCGATACATATGTGCACTCTCCAGGACCTCGGCTCACCCTCAAAATCAACTCTTTACCTAAAGAAAGTAGAACTCCTTTGAAGGAAGTTGACTCCATGTGTTGGGACATGAAAAAAGCAGACATGTTTAGGATATTTTGTTTCTAGAGAGCAAGGATGCTTTCAAGAGCATTAGGGTCATAGTAAAAGGACGAAAGAACCATCCAGTGGGCTTTCCACTGACCATGTTGGAATAACAAACACATAAAACAAGTAGAGCAGAGATAATGCTTAATTAAAACAATTGGAGCCGTAAAAATGAACAGTGATGTAAATAAATAAAACAATTGGAGCCCATAAGAGACTATATTTATGCTATTGAGCAAAGGGATGTTAATACAAAGTATTCTCAAAATATTTGTAAAATCAAAGCAGAATGAATGTGGTGGGGGAAAATGAATTTTTAAAATCTTAACAATAACAAAAATATTAACATATATGGATATTTTGTTTCTACTATGATGCTTGTGGATCCAGTATATGGAGTCATGTTTCCACTTGATTAAACAGGAGAGTTAGTCCAGGAACTGCAGAAGGCATACAGAGAGTGGGAAGAGCAATGGGCTTGGTTGTTCTTTAACCTTACCTGGTATAGTTCCATTTCCATGGTCTCTCTTCCTGATGCCATCAGCTGAATTTCTTATTTCCTTATTTTTCCCCCTTTATTTATATATATTTGACATCAATTGTGGTCCCCATGGATTTCCCACCACCATTTCACCCATGCACTATCACCTCAGTCCCTTGTACTCTTTCTACTCTCCAACCATCCCCTCCCCCAAAAGTGTCCCCGATTTGTCCTTCTCTCTTTTTTTTATTGTTATTATTCTTTTCCTTGGTCACTTATTTGGTTCCCTTATATTCTTCCTAGGAGTGAAACCATCCAGTATTTTTCTTTTGCCTTCTGACTTATTTCTCTGAGCATAATCTTTTCTAGCTCCGTCCATGTTTCTATGAATGACTCTAGTTTATCTTTTTTGATTGCCAAATAGTATTCCATCGTGTATATGTACCACAGCTTCCTGATCCACTCATCTGTTTTTGGGCATTTAGGTTGTTTCCAGGTCTTACCTACTGTAAAGAGTGCTGCTATAAACATCAGGGTGCAGGTATTCTTTTGAATCAGTGTTTTTGTGTCTTTAGGGTATATTCCTAAGAGAGGGATTGCTGGATCCTATGGAAGTTCCATTCTTGGTAGATTGAGGAACCGCCATACTGCTTTCCATAATGGTTGGACCAGCTTGCATTCCCACCAGCAG
>JAGFMF010011428.1:2670803-2680810 GCA_019455555.1 Galemys pyrenaicus | reverse complement strand
ACACCTCTGGCCTGTACCCCAGTGCTTGTATGCATAAATAAATAAATCTTTAAAAAAAAAAAAAGAAAGATTTATTCATTTATGCATACAAGCACTGGGGTACAGGTTAGAGGTGTGGGGGGTGAGAGGATTCACCACAGAGAGCAGGGAGCAGAACAGGCAGATCAACAGAAGTATACTGCTGAGGGGAGCAGCCGGGGAGACAGGAGAGGTCTGCTGCATGGTGTGGGTCCCCCCCACCCCCAGGCGGGCAGGGAACGAACTGGTGCTGCAGTGGCTGCGGTTTGCTTCATAGTGCATTGCTTAACCCACTGCGCCACCAGGGAGGCCCTGGCTGCCATATTTTAAAGTCGTTTAGAAAATAGAATTCGACACTAGATTCCAGTGTCACAAACTAGTCAAATATTCCATGGAGAAGCATTAACTTTCACCTTACTCCTTTTTTCTCACAGGAGATGAAAAATCCTACTAATTGTAGTAAAAGTCTTGTTGACCTTGAAGTCAAGACTTCTCTTGAAGTGGCATAGAATTCCTTTTATGTTCTGTAATTGAGAGTTGAGCAGTTGATTAAATTTTGAGACTAAAGATTTTTTTCTTTAGTTCAAAGACTCTCTTACACTAACGTCCTGATGGAGCACAGCTTGTTAAAGGATGGAACAAGGGTGAAATTATAATAATGATATCTACACATCTGTTTCCTGTTACTGTACAAAGAGTAGAATCTTCACTAATATGCATAAATATACTATGTACTTAATTGCACACTCCTTGCAATTTAAGCAGATGTGCATTCTGAATCCATGGTGCATTTTGAATCCACAGTTAAGACCCCCTCCTCATGCAGGAAGGTTCCTAGAGGTCATGTTGTAGTTATGAAAAAGAATTGCTTAAGTCATCAGAAAAAAGGAGTCTTGTAAAAAAAGTTCTATAATTGAGAGCTTGACTGAAAGAGGACACAAAGCAGGGGTCCTTGGGTTCTTGAGCTGGTCCAAGTTTAACAAGCTCCCTTGGGATTCCTTCACAATTCTCAGTGGAACCAGTCAAAAGAAAGTCAGGCCTCTCTTTCCCTCCTGATCCTGCATTCAATCACAAAGCAATAGGTTTTAACAATCACGGAACAAAAAGCTTATTGCTCGATTTGACCTTCCAGCCCCCTGAGCTGTATGGTTCACTAATCCAGCTCACTAAAGCAGCCCTGCTGCTCTTTTATTCTATCAGAGGGTGGGCACAGCATTGAGCCCAACTGCTGATGCGCCCTGGAACGCCCCAGCAGCTTGCCAGAGGCCTCCGATGCTTATTTATTTAGCAGGCTGCCTGCTAGGCTAGGGGCCTCCTGGAATCGGCTTCGCGTGCTCTCGCCCGCGGGAAAACATGCACCGGTGCTGCCACTTCTTCCAGACCCACAAGAAGCAGTACGAGAGCGCCGAGGAGGCCCGGGCGCCGCCGCGTCTGGCCATCTGGCAGAGGGCAGGGTTGTCACGCTGAGACTGGAGGCGCTGCAGGGGCTTGGCGAACGCGTGGCGGCCCACATCCAGCGGGCCCGAGCACTCGGGCAGCGGCCACGTCGTCCTCCGACGGCAGTTGGACGCCTTTCAGCTCCTGGGTGAGCAGGGAGGAGGGCCTGGTCGGTCAAGTCCTGAGCAGCGCGCCCGGGACCTGGTGGCGGAGCACGGCCGGCTGGAGCGCTGGGACACCCGGCCGCAGCGCGCGCTTAAGGAGTTCCAGAGCAGGTGAGTGTCCACGGGTCGGGGAAATCCAAGGGGCGGTGACCTGGGGCTCAGCCTGGGGGCAGGATGACGCCCAACGTTGGAGGACCAGCTCTGGGCTCCTGGCCGCCTACGACCTCATCTCTGCAGAGGACATGCGCGTGGTGTTATTTCCTGAAGACTAGCTTCCATTGTGATGGCATGTCAGTTTACATGAATGTTCACTTGCTTTTATTGAATTTTAAAATTTAGGTACAGTTTCCATACAATAAACTGCAGTCTTTAAGTGCATAGTTCATTAAGTTTTGACAAATGTGTATGTTCACACAACTACTTTCCAATACACCTGCATCTGCTCCAGCAGCGGTACCTACCATTGCTCTGCTTTCTATCACCACATATTAATTTTGCCTGTTAGAATTTTACAGATGTACTCATGTATCTGGCTCCTTTTGCTCAGCACGTTGGTTTTGAGACATATCAGATGCTGGTTCATCCTTACAGCCATATCCTGCTTGAGGTGTTACTGTACCCTTTTTACAGATGAGGCTCTGAGGCTCAAAAAATGTAGGGACTTGAGGCAGGTGCCTCAGCTAGTGAATTGCTGCACTGGCCCTGAATGCAGTTTCTGGGCATGCAGAGTCTCATTGGCTTTGGGCATCTGGAATCTGTTTCAATGCAACCTCCAGGGCTCTGCTCCTGGAAGCAGGCCCTCAGTCAGTGGTTTTTGCATCACCAAAAAGCATGTTATATATGGGCAATACGGGGTGTAACACCCTCAATTTCCAAAATCAGAATCTGCAATACTCTGAGATAACTGGTTGCTTAAGATTTTAAACATTTAGAGCCTCCCTGATGGCACAAGGGGTTAAGCACCATACTGTGAAGCATCCACAGCCACTGCAGCACGAGTTCAATCCCAGACCACGGAGGGGACCCACATGGCACAGCAGACTTCTCCTGCCTCCTTGGCTGCTCCCCTCAGCAGTGTATTTCAGTCAGTCTGCCTGTTCTGTTCTCTACGCTGTGTCCGGTGATTTCTCTCTCCACCCCTTCCTCCCCACCCCCGCACCGCACCTCTGGCCTGTACCTGAGTTCTTGTGTGCATAAATAAATTTTAAAAAATCTTCAAATAAGAAAGATTTTACTGGGGGTAGGACCTTTTCGCACGTGGCGCTGCTGACCAGAGCCTATGAAATAAAGCAGCCACATGGCTGGCCAGGCTCCGCTGCTCAAAAAAAAAACCAAAAAAAACCCAACAAACTTAAACATTTCAATGCCCACGGCATGCCCCTCCTCCTTCAACAAACTGAATTATGTGCTAATGTAACCTTAGAGCTGCTAGAAAGAAAAAGAGGTGCTCAGCAATCTGTCTAAATCTTTCTGGTTATAGATGTGTATACTATGTGCATCAGCAGGACTGCTTCAGGAACGTATTCTGCGATAATCCTGCAGGTATAAAAAAGCATGTCTGCAAGAATTATTCATTGCAGTGTGATCTGCAATAGCAAAAGCCTGGAACCAACCTAAATGCACATTTGTCGAAGACATATTACAAAACTGAGCTTCATTCATGCAATGGAATACCACACAGTTATAAAAAACCATAGTGTTGTTTATGTCATTTATTTTAAAAAGAAAGGGGGAAGAGTAGGAAATTTTTGGTTGTGTAAGGGAAAAGAGTTTCTGGATATAAGCACACACAAAAACCCAGTGACACTGGTTACTGTGGGGGTTAAGGGGTAGGAACTGGGCAATGGATGACAGTGGGAGGGAGACTGTTAACTGAACATATTTTTATGTCTTAAAAATTACCTAACCATGTAAGAGATTTATGCACTTAAATATCATATAAATTTTCTTCAGGGTGTGAAATTCCCCATAAAATGAAACTCTTACTTTGGCCAGCATGATTTCTTGGGATCCCTATCATTTTGTAGGGATTTCTAATTTTTTTAAAATGTTTTTATTTATTTTGCATAGAAGAACTGAGGTATAGGCCAGAGGTGTGGGGAGTGAGAGGATTCATCAGAGACAGAGTAGGGAAGCAGAACAGGTGGGTTGACTGAAACACACTGCTGAGGGGAGCAGCAGGCAAAACAGGCGAGGTCTGCTGCACCATGTGGCTGACGAACTCAGGCCACAGGGGTGATAGAGCTGAGACTTTATCCCTAGACCACGGGGGACACTCTATAGGGGTTTCTGGATCCTTTTCATTTTGCAAAGTTCAGGGAAGAAATTGACTAGGAGAAAAAAGTACCTGCCTTTACTATTCGCTGCTTTATTAATCGGTGTAGGCTTAAAATTGGGGGATTTTCTTTGCTGTCCCTAGGCAGTGTGGTGTGGCTGTGAGAGAATGGTCTTGGGTCACACTTAACTGTGAGTCTGACTTCATTCCTCTCCGAGGCAGGGGCCTGAGACACGACTTGAGGCAAGGAGCTAATTTGGGAGGTGAGTCAGGGAGCCCTGTTTGGGGAGTGAAGAAGTGTGGCAGGAAGGAAAGGCAGCCAGTGCTTTATCCAAGATTATTCAGTAAGTTACTCTTGTGGGCACCAGGGTGGGGAACACCCTCACTTGTCCCAACCAAGCAGCAAGGAGCTGGGTGCTGCACCCCCTTAGCTCCCACCTTCCGTCAGAGATTGAGGGCTGCTTCCTGGATTTCTGACCCAACCAGCCGTCCTTGTGGTGCCACAGAGGTGACAAGTGCCGGGAGCAGCTGCCTGAAGCTTTGGACCAGTATCTTCATCTTTTACATGGGGGAACAATAAGTACTCTTTACCTGGGTTTTGTGAGGATTAAATGGCATGATCTGGAAAAACTGATCTATGTCACACATGTTAATCAGTGTAATAATCTAAACAAGTTCAGGTTAGTGGTGTTAGTTGTAAGCCTTAAGGCAGCTCCAATCTCTGTGCCACTACTGCACAGGTATGCTGAGATATAATTTCCTCATCATTTTTTGGGGTGACTAGGTGAGGTGTGTGTGCGTGTGCGTGTGCGTGTGTGTGTGAGCGGCCCTCTAGACTGGTAGGCACCTGTTCCCTTTGTCACTCCCAGTTTCTCACTCTGCATACACCACGATGTGAAAAAGGTTGGGCAGCAGTGGACTCAGAAATGCAGCATTTGCTAATTAGCTTTTAAGTTAAGAGCCTCTCCTTAAAGGAGAGCGAGTAGTACTCAGCTCCAGTTAAACTGAACAGGGATTGTGTGATCAACACATGGAGAATCATAGAAGCTGTTCAACTCTCACCTTTGTGTCCAATTTGCAGGTATGAAAATGAATGTGAGTGTCAACTGCTGCCGGAAGACACGCTTGAACGGCTTAACAAGGTGAGTGGATCAGCTCTTATCTTTGAGCAGTGAAGGACAGGCTTGAACTAATTGTCTGGAGTGACTGTCTCCCATGCCGCCGCCTCTCTGTGTTATTTTGGGATTTTTGTATTTCTTCTGCTGTCACTATCTTTCTTGCTTTCTTCATTTCAGTGAAATCTTGTGAGTGAATTCACACATCATACACACAGTTCTGTACCATGAGATAAGTGTTCTCCTGAGAAAACTGTATACTAGTAAGCCGATTGTTTAAGTGGTGCTATCAAATCAGCTCTACAGTAACCAGCTGCTTTTGTCATTCATGTATACTGGTCTCAAACACCAACCTTAGGAGGGAACTTGCCTTGGGCAGTGATATTAGGATGCAATGCAACACCACCTCTAACCTCTTCACTAAGAATCTTGAAGTTGGGCCTCCCTGGTGGCGCAAGGGTTTGAGCGCAGCACTGTGAAGTCATCCACAGCCACTGCAGTGTGAGTTCGATCCCCGGCCAGGGAGGGGACCCACATGGCTCAGCAGACCTTGCCTGTCTCCCCTGTTGCTCCCTTCAGCAGTGTATTTCAGTCGCTCCGCCTGTTCTGCTCCCCACTCTGTCTCTGGTAAATCCTCTCACACCCCCGCCTCTGGCCTGTACCCCAGCTCTTGTATGTATAACTAAATAAAATCTTAAAAAAAAAAAAGAATTCTGAGGTTGTTCCTCCATAGCATAATTCAAGAGAAAACATTTCCACTTCTCCTCCAGCCCTTCCTTCTGGAAGCATGGACATCACCATGGGAGGGCAGCAGGGTTTCTTAGCTTCTTGCTGGAGACCCTCCTGCAGAGGGGACAGTTTCCTTCTTTGGATCTTCCACCATTGTGCCAACTAACTGGACTTTCTGCATTAGCCAGTATAACTTGACTACCAAATAACTGAATAATCCATAGAGGTAGGCCGCAGGGGGGCAAGCAGTGGTAAGCATTATCCTTTTCTGACCATTTTAAAACTCAAATGTCAGAGTAGAAAGACCCTTGTTTGATTGAAGGCCTGTTTATTGAGGACACATGACTGCCCTCCTCCTAGTACCCTCTTCCCCTATCTCTCTCCATCCCAAAATCTCATCAAAATTACTAGTAAAATACAGCATCTTTCCCTGTTGTATCCAGATGTGATCTTAGGATTCTATTCCATATGGAATTCCAGGCAGCACTTTGGAGATTCAGGGTTAGGTCAGGATATTTGCATTCCCTGGCTTTGTCCAACCTTTGTTTTCTGGAATTAATCTGCTAGCTGGTAGAAAAGTCAGAACACCATCTAAGGAAACAGAATTTTGCTATGTCTGTTCCCCACTGCATGATGCGTCTGTGCCTTTCTCTTGTGAGCCTGTAATCTGTTATCCAAGCCAGGATACTTGAGTGAAAGGGGTAGTGTCAATGATTATGCAGGTCGATAGAAATAGGGACTGTCTTAGGCCACCTCGAACATATGAACACTTAGATACAAACACAAAGATGGCCGCAAGAGTGTGCTTTAGAAGCGCTAAGCACACAGACTCAGTGATTGTGAGGCAGTGGCGCCAAGCCTGAACTGGGATCTGGGCCCTAGCATCTGGTATTATCCAACTGTTCTGCTGACCCTCATGGTCAGTCCCCAATCCTGGGTTTGGGGGGGACTCCAGCCTGCCAGATGGGCCCACCATCATGTCCACAGATGACCTCCTCTGGGACAAAAGTATGTAACCTCTTCCAATAGAAGCCTGTCATGTTTTTATTACAGAGCACTTGATGTGACAGATAGCAGCTTAGCTTTCTCCAGAGTGTGGGGTTGTAACCCTGGTGGGGTGGGAAATGATTTTAGATGGTTCGTGGAAGGTCAACTTCTGAGCACTTGTGAACTGATTTTTGTGGCTACCTTTTATTTATAGAAAGTAAAAATGAATCATTTGAAGAAAAATATGGGGTGAATAATAGTACAAGTGATACTCTGAATACAGCAGAAATGAATACAACACACAAATGCAGAAGCTTGGCAAGGCCTCGCGTTAGCCCATGGGAGCTTTGGGGTCATTGACTTACACCCTAAAATGACTCAGTCCAGCCTTCTCTCTTGGCCACCAGGGAAACTCACCCTTAGTGAGATTAAATGGCTTTAGGGCCTCACAGCCTGTGGTAGCTGTAGACAGGTGTTGTGGGGTGTTTCGTGTCCACAGTTCATTCTCCACGTGTAAGCATAGTCAGGGACTCTCTGTCTCTCACGAGACACACACATAGCAGTTTCTGGGTAAAGATGGCTTCTTTGCACTTGATGTTGGTGTTAGGGTACAGGACTCTATGTCATAGTCCTGTAACCCATTCACCTCCCCGGGGGTCACCCCGAGGTCAGGTAGACACACTGGGTACACTGGCAGCCTCCTATATCTGTCAGGCTGTGGGAACATGAGTGACCAGCAGGAGGCTCTGTCGGAAATGTGGGCATAGCCCCTCCAGAGCAGCCTCCAGCCACTGGGGGCGGGGTAGATGGTTTAGTTCCCCCCAGGCTCACCCTGGTAGTGACAGTTCAGAGAGGGGGTTCTACAGTCAGGGCCCCAGCCGCAGGTGTCCATAGGGATGGCCTGCTTATTGTGCACCCTCAATGGCTTTCTCCCCTTCCCTGCATCACTGCCCTCCCTCACTAGTGGAGTCACCTCTCTAAGCAACACAAGCCCAGTTCTTGCCTGGGAATGTACCTCTGGGAAACTCAAACTAAAACAAGTGTTGGTCAAGTGTTGAGATTGTCAGATGAGAAGGGGGCAGAAATGGAAGAGAAGGAGTCCTGTCTCCTTGTCTGGTTCAGGAGCATGGTTGACAAACCTTTGACTGTCTATATACATCATATCAACAAGGTTTTGACTGTTAATCAGTCTCAGTGCCCATTTCCTTTGGCTTTGGATCTTGAAAATATGACACAGTGACAGGGACTGATAGTTAATGCTTTCACAAATGCCTTCTATTAATATTACTTAAGTAATTAAGCTTTCCGAACAGAGCTTCTGTCTTTTTATCAGGCAACTAAACCTAAGCTTATTATTCCAGAGTTGAAGAAAAAGTGTTTTTCAATAAACCTTAGCTTATTCGAAATTTTAATGGAGTTTAGTCATTAGCAGTTGGGTTTTTAATGGAATTTTTAGCATCTATGTGAATGGAATTGGTGAGGCTGATTTTTCAGGGTACAATGGATGCTAGTTATTTCTCCAGTCCCTTTCTCAAAGATGGTCTAGACTAGAAATTCTGAAACTTCAGTATATC
Source organism: Galemys pyrenaicus (assembly GCA_019455555.1). Taxonomy (NCBI): domain Eukaryota; kingdom Metazoa; phylum Chordata; class Mammalia; order Eulipotyphla; family Talpidae; genus Galemys; species Galemys pyrenaicus. The sequence continues at coordinate 2,672,511 of JAGFMF010011428.1, read as the reverse complement.
AGTATCATTTAAAGAATATGTTCATTTCAGGGTCTCAACCTCAGAAATTCTGACCAATAGGTCTAGGATCTACCAGTTATTTGCAAATCTAATAATTCCCCAAGTGGTATGATCCAGGGACCATACTTTGAGTGCGTCTGTCTGTCCTAGATCTAAAACATACAATACCAGGTTTGGAGTGTTTTCTAAAATTAGACTATTAACCCAGAGTCTCAATTCTGAAAAAAATCTAAATGCTTTTTCTGGTGTTGCTGGTGGAGCTTTTGAAAATAAGCTGAGAGCATCCAAAGCATAATAAAAACACTGGTGTCTACACGTTTCTGGGCAAACAAATGAATTCTCCTCAGCATACAAGCAAGTGTACATTCCAGTGACACCTACTCAGCTTTGGGAGTTTGGGGGGCAGTTTATCAGATCTTTGCCTTCCAAGCAAGAGAATGTGTTTGCAGAAGCATCTGGCTAATCCCTGTTTTAAGTATAAATATTGGCTGGCCTTTATCATCACGATCAGCAGTTTTAAATGCAACCCAAGAGTGGTTTTTTGGAATGGCCCTAAGAGGGAGCTGGGGGAAGAATGGCTGGCACCCTGAGGAGTGGGATTTGAATGTTGAGTAGTGGGGCGAAGCCTGAGCCTACCAACTGGAACTTAGTGTGATACAGGCTCTGAAGTTCTGGGTTCCTAGAATGGTAAACTCTTGAAGGGAGAGTCAATCACAAAAACAGGAATAAACTAGTTCATTATTAAAAAAAAAAAAAAAGGAAACCAGAAACTAAACACACATACACACATACTCAGATTTCACATTAATTCAGTTTAGGCAAGTCAGAATCCTGTACCTGGAAGCATGTGTCCCACTTGTAATTTGGTTCCTTCTTTTACTTCTGATGAAAGTGAACAAGACAACACAAAAAACTTCAGAGTATGGATTTCTTAAAGAGGGTGATTTTCCCACATCTCTTGCTTTTCCCACTGGGCAGCTGTGCCACAGCAGATGCCCAGTTCTAGGGCCGAGATGTGAGCAGAGCCTTGGAAAAAAGCAGCCAGTTCAGGGACTGAGGGTGGGAAACTAGGTCTGGGTCTATGGGTCATTCCCTTGATCTCATTGAGGGTTCCCCACCTGGTCACCCAATGTTGGCATCCCTGGCATTCTGGGAGGGGCTTCAGAGTCTTAAGAAGAAAGAATTTGGTAACTGGAAATTACAGACTGGGAGACTGAGGAGGGGGTGGGGGGAGTTCACCTGGAGGAGCTATTGAGGAGGAATGAGAAGCTTACATTGTCCCTAAGACAGAGCTGTGCAGTCCAGCTGGAGAACCACTGGCCACACGTAACCATGGACTGACCAAACAGTGGTTCAAGTTGCAATGTGTTTTAAGTGTAACAAATACATTTAGTTTCAAAGAACTATCCTGAAAAAGAATGTAAACTATCTTATGAATTGCTTTTCAAATATCTATTACAAGATGAATTATAATATCTTGGGTATATATTATTAAAATGAATTTCACCCATTGAAAAATTTTTATTTACTATGAATACCAGAAATTAAATATCATGTTGGAGGTGGGAACAAATGCTCTAGTACTATGTCAGGATCTTATTTAAATTTTACTTGCGGGCCTCCCCTGGTGGCGCAGTGGGTTAAGCAACGCACTACGAAGCAAATCGCAGCCACTGCAGCACGAGTTCGATCCCTGCTGCCGGCCAGG
>JAGFMF010011428.1:2657806-2670753 GCA_019455555.1 Galemys pyrenaicus | reverse complement strand
CCCGCTGCTCCCCTCAGCAGTGTACTTCTGTTGATCTGCCTGTTCTGCTCCCCGCTCTCTGTGGTGAATCCTCTCACCCCCCACACCTCTGGCCTGTACACCAGTGCTTGTATGCATAAATAAATAAATCTTAAAAAAAATAAATAAATAAATTTTACTTGCATAAACCTATGCAAAAAAGAATGCATTAAGACACATTCCTAACTGTTGCAAACTGACCAGTTTGATCTTGCACGAGTCTTAAGTTCCTTCAGAAGAACCCTCAAGTTCTTTTGGGTAGATAAGTTCTTTCAGGTAGATAAAACGGATTCAGATGTTTGAGTTGGGTGGGGTTAGCCACTATCCTACAATCTTGCTCTGAAACATCTGAAACACAGATGTTGCAGGCCCTCCAGAAGTTCATATAGTCTCTTCCCTAGGCCCCCCAGAGTCCCTGCTTTCTGATGTTTTAGGTGCTGAAACAATACTTTGCATGAAAAGCTTGTTCAAGACAGGTGATACAGTGGTCGGAATTCTGAGAGCCTATTGACAGCAGCAGTCCTGTATCTCCCTATACCTGTGGTCTTCCATGAGAATGATTAAGCAATCTAAGACATTTCCTAATAGTTTAGGCCAAGGCCTCCCTGTGATCTAAACCCTATTGTGTACTCTTGGGGTGTGTCTCAAAATATCTTGGTCAAATCACATTCCTTGACTGTCCTAACTCTTTTCCTCCAGGGTGGACAGTGTCTTAAATATTTTAGTCAAACCACGAATCCACCGTTATTAATGAGAGCCCATAACTAACTTTCCTCATGTTTTAATACATCATTACTAAGTCAGTAAAAATTCACTTACTAAGTCCTCAGGTATTGGTGGGTGTGCATGGCAGAGGTGGGTGGGGTGGGTGGGCAATTCCCAGGAACCCCAGTGACACTCACCTGTAATAGGACACTGACCACTAAAGTATTTAAGTCAATCCTGACATCACGACACTATCCTATTCAGAACAGTTCTTTATACCTAAGTGGTTTATCCAAACAAGGTCAGTGAAATAAAAGTCACTGATCTATAGAAAGTTTGGTGAGACCATTCAGACTTCTGTCATAAATGTCATTTCCAGCTGTAAAAGAACACAAGGTTTCCACCCTAGCAATTATTAAAAAAAAAATGCATTTTGTATAAAAGATGCATGCTGGGGCCTTCCTGGTGGTGCAAGGGGTTAAGCAAGCACTATAAAGCATCTGTAGACACTGCAGCATGAGTTGGATCCCTGGCCAGGGAGCTGACCCACATGGTGCAGCAGACCACCCATGTCTCGCCCGCTGGTCCCCTCAGCAGTGTATTTCAGTAGATCTGCCTGTTCTGCTCCCTACTCTGTCTCTGGTGAGTACTCTCACCCCCACACCTCTGGCCTGTACCCCAGTTCTTGTATGCATAAATAAATAAATCTTTAAAAAAAATAAAAGATGCATGCTTTCAAGGTGTCAGGAGTCCTTAAGAGAAAACTATTAAAAATGAAGCTTTCTGTGTTAAGGGCAAACTATATTTTACTCTCAGAAACTCAACTCACTGTGGAGACATAGATGAAATATAGATCAGATTTTAAGATTATTGGTTAAGATATCAGTATATAAATATAAATATTCTCTAATTTCTCTATCCCCCAACCCCCTTACCTCTCTGGCCTCTGCCCCCCTCCCCCAATTTTTTCTATATCAAAGTTTCTCAAGTTTGACATTTGAGGCTGGAGAATTCTTTGTTGTGGGGGACAGTCCTGTGTATTACAGGATATTTAGCAGCATGCTCTTAGAAAGTAGCACCACACCACCCAAGTGGTGATAATTAAAAATGTCCCCATAGGGGCAAAATCACATCCCTCACTCCTACTGAGAACTATTGTTCTAGCCCAGCCCAGTGCCTTGCTAGAAATGCAGAATCTCAGACACCTGCTGAGACCTGCTGAATAAGAGCTGTGTGGTAATAAGACCCCCGGTGGTGGTCACTTGACTTACTCCATGTGTCTCTGTTGTGGGGCCCCTCAGAGCTGGGTGTGTGCCATTTCTCATTGCAGGAAGCAGATGAAACCTTGCTTGGGAACCTTCGCCTGCAGCTGGAAGCCCAGTTTCTGCAGGATGATATCAGTGCAGCAAAGGATAGGTACAAAAAGGTAACCACGATCTCTTGGACATTCTTTCCCCAGAAAACCCAGTTTGGCTTTAGTCAGACAAGACCAGGGCATTTGTGTATGAAAACCATCCTCTTAGAGACTTTTGTGTCTAGGGAACAGGTTGGGTGCTGGGAGCACATAGTGAAGCAGGTGTGTGTAGAGGAGGATGTAGTGAGTGTGTTGGGGTTTTTTGGGTACCAATATCTATATACCACATTACAGTTCACAAAACTGTTTTACATAGATCTGTCTTAATTAAGCTACAATCTGTCAACTGCTTCAGCTCAGAAAATATAAAGATGCAGAAAATGCAAAATATACAGTTTTTTTTTTTTTCTTTTTAAACTCTGCCTCTCATGCTTTCTTTCATGCAGTGCTCTGCTCTGTCCCCCTATTCTAACCAGCTTCTCATAGGCCTGACTTTGGGGGGCCTTGGTGTACTGGACACATCAAATCCCGGAGCTGTGTAACCATGGGCAAATGAAGAAGCTCAGAGAGCTTCTTCAAAATGCGAATACCAGACTCCTTTCTGCACAGCTATGTGGGAAACTGAATGGAGAGGGCCTGTGGGCATGGCCATGGCCCTGGGGTTGTGTTCTCCTCCCTCCATTTGTCAGTATCTGCAATCTTGCCTCAGGATTTTCTGGAGGCAGCTCTAGGCTGCTCCACCTTCAAGGGAGGGGAGGAATGATTGCTCCTGGCAACAGCCTCAGTAATAACTGCTGTAAGTGGGTAGACCGCACCCAACTCCTTCACCTTCTGTTCTGCACCAGCTGGCAGAGATGCTTGCTAGGCCTGAGCTCCAGGTGCCCACTGTGGTGACTTACCTGACAACACACCTTCTCTTCCTGGTCTCTCCTTCCCACTCCGCCACTGGTGTTTCTCAGCATCTTAGCCCAAGTAAACTATTTCCGCTCAGATCCTTCTTTTGGGATCCGTGTCTCAGTCACTTTGTGTTGTTATAACAAAGCACCATAGCCTGGGTGACGTATACACAATAGAAATTTATTTTTCACTGTTCTGGAGGCCAGAATATGGACATCAGGGATCAAGGGGCCAGTGTGGTTAGGTTATACTGAGGACTGTGGTTCTGGCTTATGGACGGCCAATGTGTACTCACCTCACCTTTGGTGGAGAGAGAGAGAGACAGAGAGACAGAGAGTGAGACAGAGACAGAGAGAGAGACAGAGAGAGACAGAAAGTGAGACAGAGAAAGAGAAAGAGAGAGAGTATGAGAGAGACTGACAGACAGACAGACAGAGACAGAGAACACTCCCTGGTGTCTGGTGTCTGTTCCCTACTTAGGGTGGGGGAGGGATCCAGGAACTTCCCTTTTCCTGGGAACCACCCTGTTATGAGAACATTCCCTGGTGTCAGGTGTCTGTTCTTTTAAGAATATTAATCCCATGGGTTAATGTGAGAATGGCTCCATTCTCACAACCTTTCAAGTCTCCCTACCCCCTACCCCTGCTAAATACCATGGAATTGGGAGTTAGCACTTCAACTTGTAAATCTTGGTGCCTACGGCGTTTGATCTATAACTGACTGCTTCTGGGGAGACCTAACCAGAGGCAAAACGATAATGTAGGTGAGACACCTGGTCCAACCTGGAGTTTGGCACAAGCTCAGTGGACATTAGATTCTCTCTCCGCCTCAGTGTGGACCAGCTTGAGCGCAAGGGCTGCCTGTTGTTCTGCATTAATGGAATGCTCCCTCTCCCTTTGGCATTGCTCCAACTTTCCATCAGACCCTGCTTCTTGTCTCTGCTGTGTTTTGCAAGAATCCTTAGAACAGTAGCTGGGGGGCAGATTCTTAGCAGTCAGAACTTTCTTGAGACCACTTAGAATAACAGTAGTAATGGATTGAGAGCTCACTAGCTACTGTGGTCTCCCTGGACCCCAATAGTAAATAGCCTTGTGATACAGTGTTTAGGTCATCACCCCCTCGTTGCATGGTGGGTTTTTGTGTAGTTGCTGTATGCATGATCACTGTATTTGTGCAGTGCTCAGAGAAGGGGTGGGTGGGAGGCACAGGAGAAGCAACTGAGGAAGAACTGTTGGTGGGGGAAAGACCCTCCTGAATGGATTATACAAATAGGTTATGGACTTCGACCCCCATTCCAGACCTACAAAATTCAAGGACTACAAATCCCATAAGGTCATTATCGAAGAGCGGATCACTGGGACCTGAGGGTGGAGTTGAGCAGCCAGGCTGAATATAAAAGCAGACACGTGGGCCTTGGGGGGTCCTTTTTCCTTGGGAGTCAGCTCTCAGCGCACAGTTGGGTTCTAGCTCCGAGGAACTGGTAGGACATTTGCATATGTGTATCCCTCTCTTCCCCTTGTGTTACTCACTATGCTATTTTCCTTCTCTTATAACAAATAAAACCCTTTATCAGCCTTTGTTGTTTGTGCCTGCAGTTGGGGCATTATAAGTGCCTTTCGAGTGCGCAGGTGAGGACCCAGTCAGGCAAACCCACTTTATATTAGGGTTGCCCTGTAACAGAACGTGGGCTCAGCCCAAGTTTAATTGGAATGGGAGTCACACCCCAAGTTTGGTCCCACCTTGAGGCTAGAGTCCTTCAGTGTACTGGGTTGGGGATGAGATGGGACTGGGGCTGGCTGAAGGCACATTCCATAAGGGGGCAGCTGGGCCACTTATTAGCCTTCACATAGATGGGCACGGTTGTGCTGATAAAGGGGATCTAGCAACCCCTTTCTAGACTGTTTCCCTCTTTTTCAGAAGAACCTGAGATTTAGTTTGCTAGGGGCTGCGCCTCAGCGGTAAATGATATAGTGAGGTCTGACTGATAAGCCTGTCCTTTGAAGTGCTGCCCCATTCTTGTGTCAGAAAGGGTCCTTTGTACTCTCAGGGACCTCTCTTGTCCTGTTTTGCTTTGTTCTCCTACCTCTGCCATCCAGGGATCTGTGAAGACAGGAGCAAAGCGTTGATGTAGCTGCAGTGGAATAGCAAAATGGACTAATCTGCCTGTTAAGATTAAAGGCACGTAAAGTCCCGCTGCACAGATCACAGCTGCCTCCTCGTGATGGTGGAACATGTGAAAGCATATTTGTCCCGGGGTCACCTGCTACTGAGGGAAACTCAGGCAGCTCAGGTTTTAATGAGAACACTTTCCTTCCTCCAGCAGAATCTTACGGAAACTCAGACCTATGTCAACATCCTGCATCGGATTGTCCAGACCACCCCTCAAGCATTTGCAAGTGGGGCGAGGGAGGTAAGGACTGGAGCGAGGCTGCAGGGAAGGTCTGTCTGGGGTGTTTTCTCACTTCTCAGGTCTCTGTTAACAGAGACCCAAGGAAATGTGGCAGATGGTGCAGGGAGACTGGGTGTGCTAAGGCTTCTGCACGCCCATCTTACATTCATCCCTGAAATTTCCCCTTCGGTGCTTTTATTCAGAATATTGGAATTTTGACATCTAAGGATGTAAACCGTGCCCCTGGCCATTTTCTTATTGATTTCCTCTTGAGAACTGAGGGACCTTTTTTCTTGCACATTGACAAGAAATTGCCAGGTTCCTGCAGCTGTGTTGCTGTGTGGGGTGTGGGGTGGGGTGGGGGTGTCCTGGTGTGTGAGTTCCTGCTGCTTGTGTGCTTGCCAGCTCTGGGTATGTCAGGATTTCATTTGGCTTTATTTTTTGCTTATCTTGCAGGTAAGTCACGTGTCTCCCTGTGGTTTTAACTCGCATCCTCAGGTGAATAATGATGGTGGACATCTTTTTATGTGCCCGTTATTTATGTATTTTGTTTGCTGAAGTATCTATTCAAATCTTTTGCCTTTAAAAAAATTGGGTTGTTCGTTTTCCAGGAATTTTGAACAGAAAACCACAGACAATTAGTGATTATCTTTTCAAGTTTGGGCTCTGCTAGTAATTATGTGAGTCTGTGACTTGAAAACTATAGGGAAAGGGCAGGAATAGGGAAAGGATATTGAGGTAGATTTTTATAAAGGGTGTATTTGGTTGTAAAATGTTATTCTCAATATCGTGTCCCAACTGCATTTTGGTTTGCTCTCAGCAGCCCATTGAGATATCGACGCAGCTTTTTTCCAAACGTGTTTACGAACTTTGAGGCATGTTATACATAGCATGATGCACATAAAGATAAAATGAAAAGGATGTGGATTAAAATATAAACACTATTGTGTTCCTTTCCCAGACATTGAGGGAGGCTGTTCAACTGATAAGATTCAAGGCTTTTATTGCCAAGATGACTTATGATGTGGTTTTCAACCCTGGTGGCCCTGGCAGTTGCTTAGAGGTCTGCCAGGGCCTTGCCCCCCAACTCAGTCAATTGGCCTCTGGGGAGGCAGAGACATCAGCGCCTCAGTTGTTTCCAATGTCCCAGGGCAGCGTCTGGAGCAGCTGCAGAAACAGAGGGCCGGGCAGCAGCCTACTGGAATTATTTTTGTCTTAGTTTTAATAAATATCAAAGCCAAAAAAACCCCAAATTTGCTTTCTAAGACACTTTTGAACCCTGTAAGTAACTTCTAAGAGACAGGAAAGGTGTTTTTAATTTTAATTTTGGGGGATTGTTTTTGCTTTTTCATATGCTTCCACTTACCTTCTGCAGGTAGATACCCTCTAAGAGGCAGGAAAGTGACTTTTGTATTCGTGGGAGATTCTTGCCCAAATCGTCTCCTAACTTCCATGACATGCTCCTGATGTCTTTAGTTTGTGTAACTGAGGCTCATTAACAAATGCTGATATCAGAATGTGTCCCGGTAGCCTCTAAGTTTTTCTAACTCAGAAGACTACTGTTTAGGTATAACACAGATTAAGGTATCAGTGCTTTTCCTTAGAACGTGTATAAGTCACCTTCGCATAAATGAGGAGATACTGGTGCTGTTTCCTAGGAACGCAGATCAACTGGGAAATCTGTTAGTAAGGCAGAAAGTCTTTGTTCTCTAGCCAGGGGACGGGGGACGTACAGTGGTTGGCCAAGCTGCTTTATTACTCACTGCTGCAAGGGAGGCTGTGCCTGGGGACACGCCAAGTCCTGCCTTCTCCGTGGTGAAGCCACGGATCTGGGCTCTCATGCTTCCTTTTATGCACGTTTGTCTGGCTCTAGCTGTCTATGTGTTATTGCTGCTGCCACTGCAGGGTGTTTGAGAGCAGCGCACTGCCTTGAACGAAAGACAGGCAGTCCTGGGTGTGTGCTTGGTGTTGATTTTACCTGCCTGTAAGGCACTACATCCTGAGAAGACACTAACCCTTGAGCAGTCGGGCGTTCAAGAAGCAATTTGGATGTTTTTTTTAATAGTAGAGAGGCTGGTTGGAGAAGGTTGTTCAGAATGTAAAAGGTTGAGGGAAGATCACCTTCCAGAATATTCCATGAACTCCTTCCTTTTCTTCTTTGGAGCCTGATGCTTCACGCTTGGTGCTGCAAGAATGTCTTAACTCAGGGCTCTGATTGTGATGTCTAAAGAAAACAGAATGTAGAGCCCGAGGCTGGTCAGCATTCTAAGTTTTCCTTTTTACAGAAGGGAGAGTGCCTGGTCCATCGTCTTTCAGCCAGTTTGTGGCACAATCTGGTCTAAAATGTGGGTCTCCTGACACTTGGTGTCTGTGTTTTACACTCAGCATTTGAAGGCTTAGACCCTAAAGACAAAGTGAAAGGGATAACAGTGGCTGCTGTGGGCCTGTCTTAACAGTTTTCACAGATTGGAGGGGGGCTGCAGGGAGGGTTAAGCCACAGTTCTGGAGGTTGGAAGTGTAAGGTTAGGGTTCTGGTGACCTAAGGTCACTGTTACTGGTGAGGACCCTCTTCCTGGCTTGTTTACCGTCACCTTGCTGTGTTCTCACACAGCCTTTCCTTGGTGCATGTAGAGAAAGAGAGCTCTGGTGCCTCTTACTCTTCCTATAAGGGCACTAATTCTGTCATTGGGAGCCCTACCCTCAAGACCTGATCTAAACCTAATTAGTACCAAAATCCTCCTCCAAATATCACCCCATTGGAGGTTGGGGCTTCAGGGCTTCTGCTGGTTGTGGGGGGAGGGACATAAGCCTGCAGAACATAATAGGGGCCCTATCCTTCTTTGGATTTCCTCATGTGGCAAACGCACATGAATGCTGCCTTTTGTCTTTGTACAGGAGAACCTCCTGGCAGAATGGGAAGCAGCTGCCTTGCAGAGTCAGCTGGAGCAGGGACAAGCATGCTCTCTAACTTGCAGGTGCAGAGAGTCGAGTTGCAAGCCCAGGTACAGCTCACACCTGTGCACTACCTGTTAGGCATTCACACTGTAGCATGAATCAGCTCTCACAACACGTTTTGATTCAGGTGTTGCGTGCATGCAGAAGAGTGTATGGCTGTCTAGCTCAGGGGTCCTCATAGAACCACTGCACCTGTGTGCTGGTTCTCTGAACCAGAAAGAGGGTGTGCTCAGTAGGGCCATCAGCTGACCTAATCTGTCCCAGAATGAGGGCTCCCGGGGCGCAGAATTTTCATGTTGACATTGGAAAAGTCCTGGGCAGATAGAGATAGTGGCTGTTCTGATTCTAGCCTCTCAGAGATGCATTTGAGTCTCCATTGTGTCATCACCCCTCCCCCCACAAAGGCAAAGCTATGATTTTTGCAAATTCATTCATTTTGCCCAGTTAGTACTTGTTTTTAAAAATAAGAAATGGACACGTGTTGGGATTTTTATCCTTCCCTAACTCTAATTTGTGCTCCCTGTTATGACTGAAAATGTCTCCTTTAGAATTTGATGATACTCTTGGGGGATTCAGTATTCGCCTCTGCCTGGAGTGTGTCACCCAACCACTCTTGTTTTGGTGACGTTTCACTTGAAAACTCAGTCCTGTTTCCAGGGCCAGCCTTTTTGGTTAGTGAGCTTCGCCTTTCATTCCTCTTGATTCACTTTTATTCACCATATACCTAACCTCTCATGGGAGGGGGCTTAGAACACTGTTGCCTCACACAGCTGTAGAACTGTTTCCCATGTCAAAAAAATAAAAATCGACATTAGCTTTGATAAACACACCTGAGGAACCAGAGACCCAAAACTGTAAAAGACAGACTCTTTAGAAAACCTAATTTGTATGTCACACTGTCTCTATCTCTCCAAAGGCCACATACGAACACACAATTTAAAACCACAATGAGGGGCCTCCTTAGTGGCTCAAGGGGTTAAGCACTGCACTCGAGACATCTGCAGCCACTGCAGCACGAGTGTGATCCTGGCTGCTGGCTGGAGAGGGGACTCACATGGCGCAGCAGACCTCTCCTGCCTCACCTGCCGCTCCCCTCAGCAGTGTGCTTCAGTCCATCTGCCTGTTCTGCTCCCTGCTCTGTCTCTGGTGAATCCTCTCACTCCTGTGATTCTATCTGTACCCCAGTTCTTGTATGCATAAATAATCTTTAAAAATAAAACAGAACCACAATGATATGTGGTGCATTTGTAGGTATCCACTGCCCTCCAGATGGTCCCAGGATCTCATTTTGGGAACTTAGAAGTCAAACATCTGACTTCCCGTCCTACCACACACACACACAAACCTTTCACTGGGCATCAGCCTTAGTGGCTGCTGGAAAACAACCTACGGTCTGTTGTCTCCGGAGGTAAAGGTCACAGCTGGAGAAATGGAGAACCTTCCTTAAAACCCAGCCTTCTCACATGCCACACTGACTCAGGACTACATGTGTCATTTGGGTGACTTGGTAGTGTGTGGTTTCCTGGGGTCCTGAAAGGCTAGCGTGTGAGTGTGTACATGTGCACACATGTACACATTTATTTGCACATGTCATATGCGTGTGAGATGGACGCACATGTACCGCCATGTGCAAATGCACATGTGTTTTTTCACATTGTGCCTGTATTTTGTATGCGTGTGAGATTGGCTAAGTGGTGGAAAATCCCAGACACAGTCCTAGTGACCATATATTTTTCCAAACTACCAGTTACCTTATGGGGCAGTAAAATGAATTCAGCAGAATCAATTGGCATGCAAGAACTTGACAAGCCTGGCCTAAGACTGAGCAAGAAATAACAGTGCCTGGCAAGTGAAAAAGTAGGATTTGTCTTCTGAAGCCTTTGTATTAAATATATGTGTTTATGTTTAAATATACATTTATTCAAATACATGCACACACATACTTATTTGTATGGCTTATGGTGTCAAATGTGTTCCCTTGTGTTTAAGGTGATAAACTTAAAAAATTCTGTGCTAGTACTGAGAAAGATGAATGAGCACACCCTGATGTGGTAAATTTTTATTTTCTCAGAAACATATCATTAAAGGCATAAAATAGAGTACATTTCACTAAAAGGAAACCAACTGTATTGAGACATGTTTCAAAATATTACCAAATAACATCCTGTGTAATAATTTATGTGCTTATATTAGATAAATCTAGTGGTGGTTGTAACGAAACACAAATTGTATTAGGTTTCTCTTGATGCCGTAAGGAATCGCCACAAACACCAGACCTTAAAACAGCCCTCTTCTGGGGCCTCCCTGGTGGCGCAGTGGGTTAAGCAACACAAACCGCAGCCACTGCAACACGAGTTTGATTCCTATCGCTGGCCAGGGAGGGGACCCACATGGCACAGCAGACCTCTCCTGCTGTGCCCGCTGCTCCCCTCAGCAGTGTACTTCTGTTGATCTGCCTGTTCTGCTCCCCGCTCTCTGTGGTGAATCCTCTCACCCCCACACACACACCTCTGGCCTGTACCCCTGTGCTTGTATGCATAAATAAATAAATCTTTAAAAAAAAAAAAAACAGCCCTCTTCTGTGAGCTCATGGTTCTGTAGGTTAGAAGTCTGGTGATTTGGTTGGTTTCTCTGTCTGGGTCGCGCAAGCTGATGTAAAAGTGTCAGCTGACCTGGACCTCCTAATCTGGAGGTCCAGATTAGGATGGAAGGAACAGGGTCAAGGTTGGAGCTAGTGGCTCCTGTGGAGCTGAATAGACCACACATAAAAAAAGCTCTGGGGATGGCACTTTGTCTGGATGGAAGAGAAAGGACGGGCACTTCTGGTTTTCTAATTGCATGCACTCAGGAGTTCCTCTGACTGGGAGTGCAAATATCTCTCAGTTGTAAAGTGTGAACCAAGCAAGTATCCTTTCTCATTAAAGCCGCTTAGCATCACCTAGTGGTAAGTTTTGGTAAGACAGCGTGGCAGCAGTAGCGGCCAAGCCCTCTCCCTCCGTGCTCTGGCACCTGCTGCATATTTTCTACTGCTGTGGTTTTGTAGCTCTCACATTGTCATATAAATGGAATCAGTGTGTAGCTTTTCCCACCACTTCTTTCTTTAAAGTTTGCTTAAATTGGGATCCAAATGAGGTTCACACATTGTAATTGGTTTCTATGGCTTTTAAATCTCATGTAACCCTATAAGTTCTCTTCTCTTTTCTCCCTGAATGTTTGAAGAATATGCACTTTAAAATACTTTTCTTTTCTTCCGTGGAATATGCATTTAGAATCTGGGTGCTGTGGGCGCCAGCTCCTGCGCACGTGGAGAAAGCTAAGCTGGGATGAAGCCAGCTGTGTTTGCATCTTGCTCCTTCCCTGCTGCCCACTGCATGTACCGGCGGCTGCGCTGACCTCAGCCACTCCAGCATCTGGCAGGCTTCGTTTTGGGAACAACTTTGAAAAGTGGGGAGCCTGACATTGTGATTCATACGATTCTGGATGTTTATTCTCTCTGATATTTGATCCTCTAAGAGTTTTTTAATTCCTTATTTCTTGGAAATGCTTCTTGGAGTGTGTGGACACTGGGTAAGAGTATGAGGCTGTGCTAGGAGTCAGGCAGTATGTCTTCACACTTGACAGGTGACTGACTTGAGTTTAATGAGGTTTTTTTCCTCAAGTTTTGTAAAACAGACAAGCTATTCCTTTTATTTTTAAAGATTTATTTATTTATGCATACAAGAGCTGAGGTACAGGCCAGAGTCACGGGAGGTGAGAGGATTCACCAGAGACAGAGTGGGGAGCAGAACAGGCAGACTGACTGAAACACACTGCTGAGGGGAGCAGCGGGCGAGGCAGGAGAGGTCTGCTGTGCCATGTGGGTCCCCTCCCTGGCCGGGGATCAACCTCGTGCTGCAGTGCTGAGGATGCTTCACAGTGCAGCACTCAACCTGCTGCCCCAGGGAGGCCCTTAATGAGGTTTAAAGAGGAGCAGAAACCTGACCAAATTAGGCTAAACAGAAAGGACCCTTCTGGTGTTATTCTGAAATAATTTTAGGCATCTAAGAAGCTGGAAAAATCACACGGAGGCTCCCACATACTCCATCCAGCTTTCCCAGATGTCACCATCTTAACAACCACAGTATAGCCATTAAAACCAGGGCCTTCACCACACTTCCATCCCAGTCATGGACTGGACTAAAACCTCACCAGTTTCCCCAGTAGTCCTCCCCTGGGCCCAGGCCCTGCTTGCATGTAGGTGTCACTTCTCCTTCCTCTCCTCCTCTCTTTGTCTTTTTGAGCATGATGGGCAATTATTTTGTGGACCGTCCTTCCACTTAGATTTCCCTGCTGTTTTCTTAGGATCAGGTTGATGTGCTGCATCTGTGGCAAGGACACCCCAGAAGTGATGCTGTGGTTCTTGGGACCTCTCATCAGGGTCCCCCTGCAAGCTGTATCCGTTCTGGGGATGAGCTTCGATCACTGGCTGAAGGTGTGGCTCCCAGCTTTCTCACTGTCACATTTCCTTTTCTTTTTTTTTTTAAATTTTTTTATTAAAATATTTTAAAATTTACATATACTTGCCATCAATTGTAACCCCCATGTATTCCCCATCACCATCTCACCAGTGCACCATCACCTCAGTCCCTC
>JAGFMF010011428.1:2637979-2651578 GCA_019455555.1 Galemys pyrenaicus | reverse complement strand
GGATCAGTGTTTTTGTGTCTTTTGGGTAGATCCCTAGGAGTGGGATTGCCGGATCACATGGTAGTTCCATTTCTAGTAGACTGAGGAACCTCCATACGGAGGCATGACGGTTTCTAATAAAACCATATTTATAAAACATCCAGTGGACCAGGTTAGGTCCAGGGACTATATTTTGCTGACCCATGATGCAAGGACCTGCACAACGGAATCTAATACGACGTTCAATTTACACATCAGAAGACAGTTCTAACCTAGTATTACCATGGTTTCTTTCTTCCCCTCTCACGGGGGAAGATTCCATTTGAGTCTCTCCTCGACTTGAAGCTTGTGCTGTAAGAAAGGGCCTTAAAGTGACCTTGACAGTCAACTTCACCCTTCCATTTTAGTACCACAGGTTTATAATTGAGATATTTCTGGGGAATGAAATTCCCTCAACACTCATATGACTTTTGACATGTTGAGGATGATGAAGGACACCACTCAGGTGACTTGATTAGAGCAAGTGCTTGGCCCTGTTTCTCTTGCTTGGATAAATACAGGCCTCAACAAATTCACACTGACTTATGTTTTATTTATACAAAGAGGGCTTTTGTGTTGTGGCATGTAACAAGATTCACTGCTGCTCACTTCCTCTGCCTTGCTGGTTCTTCTTGTGAGCTTGTGCCCTGGTGACCAGGAGCTCCAGGTGGCTTAACCTGTGACCTGTGACTCTCAGTGGTCCCAGGACATGGGGACAAAAGAGAATCAGGAAGGTTGCAGTTTCTGCCCTTTCTCCAGCTTGGAGCAGTTCCTGGCACGGAGGGACATCTTTGAGGGGGGACGTGAGCTTGGATAGAAGAGGGCAGGTTGATCTGAACCTGCCATGGTGGAATTAGGTGACAGTTAACATTAGACTGAAGGAATTTTCAGCCTCATCTGACTATTCTGGCATCTAAAATTCTATGAATCTAGATTTCTAACCACCCCACCTCCACTCAAATGTTCAACACAAGGAGGAGTAAACATTAGGAATTGGCAATACAGAGTTTTCATCTCTGGGTAGAGCGCATAATGGGCAGTTCTTGTCCTTATGTTCATAAACAGTGAGGCTATTCCAAGTTAAAAGAGAAAAAATGAAGCTGATGTGCCAAAATGTGTAATTTGTCATGGTGGAGTTTGATTCCTGGTCTCGTATAAATCCCAAATCAAATTCAACCAGTTTTTGAACCCAAGGAAAGGGACTCTTGGAAACTAAATGCACAGGAGACTAGTGGTAGACTCAAGTACTAGTTGATTAATTTGCAATGCAGACAGGGTTCTTCATCTCTAGAGGGCCAAGTGCTTGTAGCCCGTAGGCTGGTGACCCCCTCTGCTGGTGTTAATGTCCTTGGGAGGCTGAGTAAGGAATTGGGAGGCTGTGTGTGGCCATAGACTCATCCCACTGGCAGGTGGAAGTCACTTTAAAGCACTGTCTGGTGATGGTCTCCCCAGTGCTGTAACTGTGGTCCTCAAAAATCTTCTGCTCCGCAGGGATCACTTTCCTCTCTACATCACCCTCTGTCCTTCCTTACGCTGAGCACTATCAGACACTGTCTGCCAACTTTGTGCCCCTGACTTTTTTTTTTTAAATTCCCATGTGCTGAGTGCCTCCCTCCTCCCTTTCTGTTGACTTGCTCCTTTGGAGTCACTTGGTGACAACCAAATCATCTTCATTGGCACAGAATACTCTGTCATGAGATTGTTTCCAGCTCTTGGAGTTTTGGAATACTTTCTCTCTCTTCCATGACCATGATCTCTAATCTTGACATTTTGATTTTTGGAAATTCCTATCAAAATAGACTCTTTGCATTTAACAACATACTCTGGCTATGAGAACATCAATTCCCCTAACTCAGCATTTCTCTCACTAAATACAAATGCTCCCTTATGTTTCCCAAACATCTTAGACACTTTGGTTTTTCATGTGATAAACCCAATTAACAAAGACATTAATCACATGAAAGCCATGATTACTAATTTATGGGTGCTATTGATGATGATATATAGTAGCAACTATTGAGTACCAATATGTTAATTTAATCTTTTGGAAATCAATCTTTGAACTTAACTATTGGAAAGTAGTGTCCAAGTTTGTTATAAAATTCTACTTTTCGTATCTGTTTTTGGTTAAAAGTTCTTTGAGAATTTACAAATTGGATTTGATAAATATTATACCTGAAGGCAAAGTTGAAAATGTATTTTACACTGAGCTATGATAGATATATTCATATTTTATTAAAACAAGTAAGATTTGCTAGAATAACTCGTGGTCAAATAGGATACAGTTAGTTTGTAATAATGTGCCATGAGTTACCATCCATGAAGAGAGTTTCCCATGTAAATCAGTACGTAAGAAGATGGTTTTAAGGGAATGTCAGGGTCTCTGTGTAGAGAGATGCAATGCTCACCAAGTATCCCATGGAGTGCTCTACATTTCCCAAATGCTTTACATTTATAGGCAGGGTCATTGGCCAGTATTGGTCAATAAACAGTATATCAGGTGATGTGTGTCTTCAGTAGGCTGAACATTGAAGAGTGGAAGAGAGTCCTCCATGATTTCTCTTTTGAGTGGTGAGTGTAGTAGTATTATGATTACAAACCAGAGGATTGAAGAGTGAAATAGTCTGAATTCCTGAGACACTGCATGTCCCCTAGATCCTAATGGAATTTGTGTGGATGGAAATAAATTTTTGTTGTGTTAAAGCACTGAGATTTTGGGGCTGTTTTATGTCATGTAATTTAAGCTGATTATTGTATTTTAAGATAGTATTTCTAAAAGACTTTTGACCAAGACTCACAATAAGGAATGTATTTTACACTGTGAGCCAATGTACTCACTCAAAAAATACACACACAAAAAGACATAGAAACATAATACACACCCCCATGAAACAAATATTTCAGGAAACAATACTTATTGATATGCATGATCTACTCCATTTTATTCTGTTCTATTCTATTCTATTCTATTCTATTCTATTCTATTCTATTCTATTCTATTCTGTCCATTCTGTTCTGTTAAAAAGTGCTGGTCTTGATTCTTCACATTCACTTTACAACCCACTATGGGATGTATTCTGAATTTGAAAAATGGTGCTTTTGATCTTAGTTTGCATGTGATTTATTTGATAATTATGTCTTTTATGCATATTTATGAAAGCAGACTTTTAGATTTTTCTTTGGCAACTTTTTATTATCTGCTCTTAGAGTGGATGGAAATGTTTTTATGTAATACATATAACATCCCACATAATTTCTGGAAGGTAATGTTTTATTGTTGAGTCTCCTAATTTACAACATGTCTTTTTAAATTTACTTAAAAAATTTTGTCAGAGGGAATAACAATGTTAACTTGATTAATCAGTATTTACTTATTTTTAAAGTAAACAACTATAAATGTCTCTTGCATTAAGATCAAGGATATCATAAAAACCTCACTAGCTAGACATATTTTAGTGTTAATACTGGTGCAAAAAATGAAATCGAGACCAAATATTTTTATATAGCACTATATATATTTTTATATACTGTATACTCATATCAAAACTTGCCATTTCTAGTAAGAAGCTGATAAGTTACTCTCTAATTTCATAAATTATATCACAACTGTGAAAATATGGACAACTATTTTATATTTTTGCTGCTATATAAGACATTTAATGTTTATACATAGAGCTGCAAAATTACAGAGGTAATGTAATGGGAATTGATGAACATTTTCACCTGAATTTTCACCGGCCTTTCTCTTTAGCCAGAATCATCTTGATATTCTCTAAATACTCTTTTAGAGATGAATATTGTGTCTATTTCTTCAGTAGATACACATACACACATTTTAGGTATATGTGTGTTTATACATTTATACAAGTGTATATAGTTATACACATATATATACACACATGTATATAGCCTACATATGTATATATATTTCTGTGTGCATTTATACATATATGCACACATAATGTCCTTTGGTTTATTTTCAGACTGTTAATGTGAAATGAGTTTCTGTTGATTTCCATTTTTTTTCTTTAAATCTAAACTGTTTAAAAAGACCTTTGCAACAAGTAATAAATTTCTTTTAAAAGTTGTAAATATTATTACATTTTAAAGCATTATATAGGGAAGGTCAGATGGTGCTAAAGAAGACAGAAATTCATGCTAACATGGGGAGGAGGGAAGAGAAAAACGGGGTTTTCCAGACTTCTCTCACTCCCTTCAGGGAGCGGGGCCCAGAGCCCTGTGCTGCTGACTTGAAGGGAAGGAGCTTCAGCCTTAGCTGCTCTCCCACAGGAAGAGAGGAAGGAAGCCAGAATGGCCAGTGGGTTCTTGGGAATCCAATCAAACACATCTTTCTTGGGGATGGTGGGTGTTAATATGGAGCTGGGTGGGGAAACAGTGA
Organism: Galemys pyrenaicus; assembly: GCA_019455555.1. Lineage (NCBI taxonomy): Eukaryota > Metazoa > Chordata > Mammalia > Eulipotyphla > Talpidae > Galemys > Galemys pyrenaicus. Next base: position 2,647,161 of record JAGFMF010011428.1, on the reverse strand, counting down.
TGGTAAGAGAGGAAGCATTTCTATTTGGCGAAGAAAACTGGGGATGTGTTGGGCTTGAAGGGGAAACGGAGTGTGTGGCCTTTGGGGGTTGTGTGTTTAAAATCCTCAGGGTACCTTAGCTGCTGAGATGGTGACTGTGTTTTCTCCCTATACAGGTTTTCTCTTGCTTCCTTCAGGCCTCAAGTTACTGAGGGGATGAGGTGGCCCCCTTTTGCAGAAGGGGCTCTGTACAAGTACAGGCTCACGGGAAGATGGCTGTTCACATCCTCAGATGTGCCCTCTCACCCTTCTCACACTTCATCCAAAGCAGAGGCCCATCACAGCAATCACCACATGGGGAAGTAGGCTGTGTCCCTTGAAATGTATGTGTTGGAACCAGAGCTCAAGTATACGTGTGGAAAGCTGTGGAAAAAAAAATACTCATCTGTTCTCTCACATACATCAGATTAAAAAACCTCAAGGTGATTGAGGAAAAGGGGTATTTCTGTTTTAAACACCACTGAGCTTTCAGATAAGTTGACAGATATACCTTGCCATTTTTCCTTTTGGGTAGCTATGTCAGGAACCCCAGAAAATTGGGGCTGGAATGAACTCTATACAAACTGAGAGGAATTTGGGCTTCTCAAGCAGATTTTACCCAAACTCAGGGCCACAGCTGGTGAGAGGACAGCCAGGCTGCGTAGACTTTTTTTTCTGTTTGTCTCACTGGCTGAGGGGGGCAAGCTATGCTGTTGGTGGTAAGGTTTCCGGTGCCTATGCTTTTGACGCTCTCTCTCCCATCCAGTGATCAGGGATCTCTGCGGATGGCATCTATGGAATCTTGTCACCTTAATCTACGTCACTGAAAAATCTGGCTATGTTCAACACATTCTTCCCCAAGGGGCTTATAGCAGCTCCTGTGCTCTAAGAGATTCAGAGCTCTCCCTCTGTCAGAACATCTGATTATCTTTTTAGGTAACAGGTCCTCCATTGAGACCATGAATAAACGTTCTTGGAGTCACTGTGTGTGGCTTTTTCATTCTCTTCTCTTCTCAGATATGAAAAATTTGAGGGAAAAGCTGTCCCAGTTTTATTTGCAGGATATCACCTATTTGAATGACACAAACAAAGAACTTAGAGTGACAAATAGGACATAGGTGTTGGTGGGAACACTGTATTTGGGGCATAGAATAAAAAAGATTGCTTCCATTGTAATGAAAATAATCATTGACAGTGAGCGAAGCTTCAGATCGAGAAGTTGGAATCGCTTGTGTGGGGATGACAGTAATTGCTAGGTGCCTGACAGAAATGTGGAGCGAGGAAAGAGAGGCAGAGATGGGGAGGGAGGGAGGCGGGAGGCCCACGAGCCACGCTAGTTCTTGCGCAGGATGCTCTTGAGGCTTCTCTCCACAGCTTCGTCCAGCTCTTCCTCCAGCTCCTCCTTCTTGGACATGGCCAGCTTGGACTGGTAATCCCTGACGACTTGGTCAATGTAGGGGGCACTCTGAGTGCCATGCAGCATCAGTGTCCACTCTTTTAGCACCCCCTTCTGGGGCGCACTGCCGACAAACCCCAGCTCCAGGGTCCAGGTTCCTCGGGCATCTTCCCCCCAAGTGTGGGTGGTCATGAAAGGCCACTTGTCAAAGCCCACCTTGGAGTCGTCATCCCTTGGACGCCGGCTCAGCAAAATGGACTTAGTGCCCATAGGGGAGGTCATGTTGATGTTCAGGTCCCCTCTTCTGCTCGCATTGACTGTGATGACGGCTTGGACGTGCTCCAGGTAGCGGACAAAATTTTCCTGTCCCTCACAGGCGTCGGTCGTGAGGGTCAGCACCAGCTTGCCAGTGGATGGTATTTTCCTGAGGGCACAGTGATGAGGAGATATGGTCAGGGAAGAGCACACAGACGAGGGGGGTTGAAGGGAATTCTAAGTGACGACAGCAAGAGCAGGGGCTTTGGGATCAATCTGGTACAGCTGGTGCCTACCCCAGCTGCGTGAGCCTGAGCAGGTTACAGTCGCCCAACACAGAGGGGACTGTCTGAGCTCATTTTCCTCACCTGTCTAATGGGATATAACTTTCTACTCTGAGTAGCTGCTGTGAAGATAAAGTGCTACACAAACACTCACGTCCATCATATGGTTACATACAGTGATACCTGTGTCACTCTAGTGATAGACCAGTGCTGGCCACACACCTTTCTGCAGAGACGGACGTGCTGGGCATCTGTGCTGTCCGAGGCAGCGGGCGCCTGATGCGGCTGTGGGACACTTGACAAACGATGAGTTGAGTGAGAAGCTGAACTTTTAATTTACTTTAATTATTTTTATAAATGAGTTTGGGCCCCTTTCCTACCTTCCAGGGAGGGCCACTCTGAAAAACTCAAGAGGGAAGTCCACAATCCAGCAGCCACAGATGATTGGCCCAGTAATCACCCTGCTAGATTTTCTAAAGTACTGCCGAGCAGCTGCCGAGTGTGACAGTCTCTACTCTCAGAAGGGCTGAAAACATGAGTTGAATTCTAAGAAACTTCATTTTTTGGCCCTAACTTGCACGAAGGGCACTTGTGGATTGTAGTTCACACAGAGTGCTTTTACAGGTCAGTTTGTGGAAACTCTGGCAGAGAGGCCACAATGTTATCGGGGCGGGGGGCAGGGAGCCTACTGAAAATAGTTCTTTGATTGGCTGAGAATCAGAGACGGGGCACCGCTTTGGCTGGAAATGAGACTCACAGCCCACCATACAATGGAGTTTCTGTAAATGAACAGAAAAGTCCCTCTTACAAGGAAGTTTTTGTAGGGCTGAGATGATATCGTGTCACAGGAGAGAAGTAAGGATTGGGTCAAATGTGGGGCAACCTCAGGCCCAGCGTGACTGAGAGTGAGTGCCTCCTCACAGCTGCTTTGAGCTTTGGCAGCTAGTGGTTCTCAGAATCACCCGCAGGCCGTGGGGCTCCCAGCCTGGGGTGCCACACGTCCAGCAGGCATGGCTGATATCTGGCTAATAGGGGATACCTAATGCCAGGACCCCTTTTTCAAAGTGGGGACTCCTGTGTGGTGCTACTGCTGCTCCAGAGCCCCTGTGGGCCAGGTTACAGATGCATCTTACCTGACATCACCTTGTAGCTGGCAGACTCGTGCCTGCCTGGAGCCCTCACTTTCTAAGGTTCTTCCTGAAAAGTTTCTCTCAATAAAGCACATGCCTGTGAACTCTTTCTAAGGCTCTGCTTCCAGGTAAGCCACCTAAGACAGGTGTTGCCTGTCCCTCACAAGAGCCCAGGGGAAGCAGTAACCAGATCCTCCCGGTCACTGCACTGTGTCATTGTTGGCTGTTCAGGCAAGGCTCTCGTTTCATTATGGGAGTTCAGTCATTCTCACTTCTTTTGCTTTGTTTAGAGCTAATGTCATTGGCGTGAGTGGGGAGAGGGGGCTGGAGAGAGGGGGCTGCCCCGATCTTCAGGCATGGCAGAGGCATCTGGAATTTGAGGCCCAAGATGCAACCCCATAGGTAGAACAATGGCCGGTGTGTCCCTGTCTGGCTGTGCCTCGTGTCTGCCTCCCACGCAGTTTGTCCCACCTGCTTCTCCCGGAGCCTGTGGTGTATCAGCCAGGCAACACAGGCAAAGGCCAAGGGTGAAGTGACCCAAGGGTGATTGACAAGGGGAAGTGAGAACACAGGTCCCCTACACCCCCTACTGGTCTAAGGAGCTTGAGAATGAGAGAAGGAGAGATGGAGGAAGCTAAAAGACATGGGTATTTGGCCATGCACCTGGGACAGGGTGGGTGGGATTAAACACACAAACTTGTCTTAGGATTTACGAACTGTCCTGGAAGCTTTGGGGTTGAGGTGCGTGCAGGGTCGAGTGCCACTCCAAGGACCCTGGGGCTCTGGCTGGTTTAGCACCAGAAGGAATTGTCTGCTCACAGAACTCCCTGATGGTGCCAGATGTGAGGTGCCCACTGTCTGTGTAGGCCTTGAGAGGTGGGATGTCTCAAGTAGGCCTTGAGAGGTGGGGTGTCCAACCCATCCTTCTCAGCACATTAAGTCACTTGGAATGCACGAAAAGTCCAATATCAGCAAGCTTAGCAGAGACGGGCGCATGCATCCCCTCTTGCAGGGACACCTCGTAGCAGGTGTGAGGGCCAAGCAACACTATATTCCAGGTGTTTCTTACCCACTTCTCTTTTGCTCACTTTTATTTTCTGATTTTCCTACTTAAAGCATATACTGCTTTTACATGAAGGAAAAAAAATCCTTTCTTACTTTATTTTTTTTTTAAAGATTTATTTATTTATGCGTACAAGCACTGGGGTACAGGCCAGAGGTGTGGGGGGCGGTGAGAGGATTCACCACAGAGAGCGGGAGTAGAACAGGCAGATGAACAGAAGTACACTGCTGAGGGCAGCAGCGGGCGAGGCAAGAGAGGTCTGCCACGCCATGTGGGTCCCCTCCCTGGCCGGCGGCAGGGATCGAACTCGTGCTGCAGTGGCTGTGGTTTGCTTCATAGTGTGTTGCTTAACCCACTGCGCCACCGGGGAGGCCCCCTTTCTTACTTTAAAGAAAAGGGATCATGCTCAGGAAAAGTCGGTTTATGAAAAGTTTGAAAAAGGAGATAGCGTTTGTGGAAACAAAGGTCAGCAGAGATCCCTAAAGACCCCCATGGGTCTCATTCACCTACTGCAGAAAATATGGTGTGCATCAAGTGCTTCTCCCCTCCCCCCTGAAGTTTTAGATATTGCATACACAGCCTTTTGTTCAAGTCCTGTAAAAGACAGATTTGGGAACTTGAGGATGGCCTGACCTAGTTTATTGCACATTGTTGCAAATGAATGGCCACCGGCCTTGTGCCTAGAAATAGGGGCTGTTTCCTAAGGGGCCCCGTGGGCTACTGTTTGTGCTCCGAATCCTCAGCTGTACAGTAAAAAACCTGGCTCTGAAGCTATAGTTAGACCATTAACAAGAGTCAGCCTTCTTGGGTGCTTGAAATGCCGGCCACGTGTCCCTTCAGAACACTCCACAGGCGGCTGCTGGGTGTTTCCTCTTCCCCTCTAACAGCTGTGTCTGGTGGGCAAGAGCTCGCCCCCAAGTCACAAGGAAGTGACAGGTGCGGGTCACAGGGCCACTCCGGGCTGAACTTCAGCTCTCTTTTCTCTCCACCACGATGCTCTGGCATTCCTACTGGGCTTTAACATTATGTTCCAAATTTGCTTTAATGTTAGCCTTAAAGGACCCCAGTAAACAACTCTCTCTGGGGGCAAGGGAGAGATGGGGGCGGCCTGCGCTAGACACTCACTCCAGGAGACATGGAGCCGCTACTGCGCTGCACAGGACAGTCTGGGCTTGCTGTGCTCCCTGCTGGTGGCCATCTGGGCATGCAGTCGTGGCCAGCTGTATTTTTCCCTTTTATTTTAGTCAAGCACCCTTCACTGACTCTCCTGATAAAGTCTCTTCAGAAAATTGCTTTTCAAATTGACTGCTTCTCTGAGAAGATTACTGCTGAGGAAACCCATAAAGCCGAGTCCCTGCTCACCCACTTGAGGCTGTTTCCGTGTAGCCCTGCATGTCAGAGAAAGTGGTGGTTGCCATGGCTTGATTCATGGTGATAAGGGCTCCTTAGCAGGCAGCACAGCCTGCTGGGTATTGCCCTCTGGACCTCCCTGTCCAGCCTTTGAGTTCTTTACTAAGCAAATCTGCCCTACACCCAACTCACCTGCACCTGCGTGCGAGTTCAGGTTTGAGAATGGATGAGGAGTAGAGGGCACCATGGAGACACAGAGCCCTTCCAGTAAAACAGGGCCTCCTTCCCAAATTTCCCTGGCTAGTTTTCTAGTCCTGTTGCCACCAGTTAAACATCTTTCTGTGCTCAGGTGATGCTGGATGAAAATGCATGCATTTACACATTCAAAAATTACTTATCATGTGTTTACTAAGTGCCAGGCACAGTACTAGGCACTGAGGGTACTTGAGTAGCCAGTGTGGCCAAGGCCCCTGTTCCTGTGCAGGACCCAGTTAAATCAGTGCTGACACAGCCTGCTGCTGGCCATGTTGCATAAAACTCCTTGCTAACTTTGAGCTGTTGGAACTAAACGTGTCTGGGCTTCAGAGTCCTTAACTGTAAATTGATGGATTCAGACAATGTATTTCCAGTGTTGCCTCTGGATTGTGACAGAATGTGAAGCATACTCAGAAGGTGGGCCATAAGCTGTCATTCATTCCAGTGTATGTTCTCCATCTCCCTCTCCTCCTCCATCCCGTCTCCATGCACAGAGCTTGAGAATCATCAAGGATCTATCCTTTGTGTCCAGGGTAATCTCAGGAAAAAAAAGGACTGATTTCAACAGGTAGCTTGACTAAGAGGGTTCTAGTGAACTCTAAGCTGACTGTTCCCCTAAATACTGTAACCGTGTCCCTATTTATTAATGGTGAATGTCCTGTGTGCAACTAATTGTAGGTTTTATTTCAGTTGCATCATCTATGACACTATAAGCCTTCCACTCTTTGCAAATCATTTCAAGAAGAAATTTCAGTCCCTAAGACTTTGGAGAATGAATAGAACGTTGGAATTGTTGGTTCTAGGAATGAGGGTCGTTTACTTTCTCTTTCTGAGCCTCTGTTTTCTAACCTGTAAAATGAGATTAGCAGTGCCAACCTCCTGTGGTTAAATGAGGTGGTGAAAGGAAAGTGCCACCTGGTGACTGTCCAAGAGCAGTTCTTATGGGCAACTCTGCCTGCATTCTCCCAGGGCTTCCCATAGACACATGTCAGACCTGGGGAGTGTCCTCTGGTCTGTGTGCATGGAGCAAGCAGTGACCCAAGCAGAACGGCACTGGGTGCACGGACTGTGAAATGAGCTGATCCTGTTTTCTTGTAGGCTGGGCTTCTAGACACACCTTCATGCAGCTGATGTAACCAAAAAATACACTTCTCACTGAGTCTGCGCTATTTAGCGTCTCTCCTGCGACATGTACTATCAGATGAGCCCACGAGATTCTGTGGCTCTTTAAATATCAGTAAACTGACATGAAATCCAAGGGAGATCTTAGTTCCCCATCACACCAGTCGCGCTACTAGTACCCCACAGCCAGTTACTGCGCTGGACATTCAGATACAGAACATTTCCCCCACTTCAGTCTCCTGGTCCTTCTAAGTCACTCTAAAAGTTACCCTGAAGGCCAATAAGGAAGCACAATTATCAATATCTATCTGTGCTTACCCTCACTGGGTGAAGATCATTATTATGAGTAGGTTTTACTCCTCAATACCCCATTTAGTCAGAAGTTCTCAGTCTGGCTCTGTTCAGTCATTCTGTTCATAAACCCTGGCAATGGCAGGGTCTCTAGAATGGCAGTTATAGAATTTAGGGCACACATGGTATTTGAGTTTCCAGGGGAGTTTTTATGGGAATATGCACCTACACCCAAGGGCCTTCTTGTATTTACTGAGCCTCATTTTCTCCACTGGAAAATCACCAGGATATATTGGGAGGCCTCACAGGTTGGGATTCTGGAGTCAGAGTGCCTGGATTCTAGTCCCAGTATAGCTACTCAGCAACTGGGCAGGCTTTGCATGTCCTACTCCTTCTGAGTGTCTTCTTATCTGTAGTAACACTTCCAGTTTGCAATAGGGCGGCTCTAGTGGAGGCTTAATGTAGGGCCTGAATGCATAACACGAGCTCACTAAGGCCTATAGCATAGAATGAAAAAAGGAATTGGATTCGGAGGGGACTCGTTTCAAGTCCTGGTCTGCCCTTCATGACCTTTAACACATTTCTTGTGCTCCTGTATCTCAGTTTCCCCACCTGCAAGAAGTGATAATGACAGGACAATTACATACAGTGTATGTAAAAGCCTCATACCAGGCACACATTAGGAGCTTTTTCCTGAGTCATAATTCAGGATCATTTTGTTAGTATTGCAAAACATCCACCTGTGTGGCTTTTTTGACTATGTGAGTGTGAGACACACACAACAAAAGGGTAGCTGGGAAGCTTATGTCATTGGAAAGTGCAGGACACATAGTAGGTACCCAGGAAAGTCTAACTGCTTCCTTCACTTAATAGCCTCTGTAGCCTTGATCAAGTCAACCAACTTGTTCAGTGTTTGTACACTGAAGTCTGCACAAGGATGATCAGAAACGATGTAAGTGGCAGCTTTGGGAGGTGTTATTGAAACTTTGCCAAGCAGCTATTTTTATTATAAGACGTCACACTGGGCTTGTGAAGCTCTGTTTTAAACAAGTTATTATAGGACTTGGGCTGCAGACTTACTTTCCTAGGTAATGCTATTGGGAACTTAGCTTAATGAGATCACAGACTGGGCCGTGGAAAAACACATGCAGTTCTGCAACAATCCACTAGGTGTCGCTTTCCGGGAGCCCAGCCTGTGAGCAATGGGGATGTTTGCCCATGTGGGATGCTGTAGGTCACAGTGACACACAGTTTTAAATTCATTATAAGAATCAGAATTCTCAGAAATTATTATCTTTCTTTTTCCCATAGGTGTGAACATGGAGTGTCTATATCATTGTTGAGAGAGAAACTTCTATTACTTGTACACCTACTATGTGCCAGTTTTATGCTTGCTGTACCACTAAAATCTCCCAGCAAGGAAAGAGATACTGTCTTCATTTTGCTGGAGAAGAAAACGAAGGAAGAAGAGAATCCTGCTTTGGGGACCATTAAGGGCAGAATTGAGGGGGGTACAAGATTTAGACGGAAAATAAGAAATTAATTAATTATAATAACATATTTAATAGTTAAATATATAACTTTAAATTTTAAATTATAATTATATTTAAGTTTAAAATATAATTTATAACTTTAATAATTGTTATAATTAAAACTTTATTAATTAAATTAATTTTCACTAACTTATGATGGGTACTTAGCTTCTCCTTTGATTCTGAATATAGGGGCACACGTTAGAGTGGTCTTAGCGCCTCCTTGAGCACAGAGATGTTTGTTCCCTCATCAGCACAGGTGTCTTAAAGTAGCACTTTGGCCAACATCAGTGCTCCAGAAGATCACTGCCATTACACTTGTTCTTGGGAGCTTTTTTACTTAATGCACGGGTGTTTTTGTTTAAAAAACAGTTTTAGAACTGGTTTCCGGGCCTCCCTGGTGGCGCAGTGGGTTAAGCAACGCACTATGGAGCAGACCGCAACCACTGCAGCACGAGTTCGATCCCTGCTGCCGGCCAGGGGGGG
>JAGFMF010011428.1:2623447-2637929 GCA_019455555.1 Galemys pyrenaicus | reverse complement strand
CCCTGCTCTCTGTGGTGAATCCTCTCACCCCCCCACACCTCTGGCCTGTACCCCAGTGCTTGTATGCATAAATAAATAAAATCTTTAAAAAAAAAAAAGAACTGGTTTTCAATTGGCTTCCCTTATATTATTATGTATTTTATCTAATGCATTAAAATTCTTTTGGGATGGGGTCCACAGACTTTGCCACATTGCTAAAGAGGCCAGGGTAAAAGGATGAATATTACTAAACTAGAACTATCAAAAGTATTGCCTAGTTTTGTGAAATTACACTTGAATCCTGGTCTGAGTAACGACTTCAAAAGCTGTGGAGACTCCAGGACCAGTGGCTCCTGGGGTGAGGCTGTCTTGTGAGAGGGGCTGAGTCTGGCCAAGTTCCAGCGATCAGCATTAAGGGGAAGGGTACTCAAGAGGGTTAGGAAATTAATTTTATCAACATTTTAATGACTTAATTCCTACAGGTATATCTCAAAATGAGGTTCTAGTTAAATTCAGTGATGGTTGTCTATGAGGTGATTATCTATGGGATTTGGGAATTAACTAGAAGAGGGCACAAAGGCAGCTCTCTGGAGTGATGGAACATTTCATCTATCAGTTGGGTGAAGGTTACCCACATATTTACATACACATTTATCAAATGTGTATTTTGTTGTATGTAACTAATTCCTCAATTAAAAATATTAATAAGAATTGCTATTTCCATTTTACTGATGGACCAATGAGGAGAGAGAGAAATACAGAGAGTTCCTGATTGTCCATCTTCTTGCTGTGATGAGAAGCTGGAAGTGCGAAGGTACATGTGACCAGGCCAGGGGTTCTGTGTAAGGAATGCCTCACGCAACTCTCTGCAAATGGCTATCCATCTCATTGAATCAAATCCTCATATTGTCTCCCAAGTAGAATGAATAAATAAATTATGTGATAGTCCTACAGAGAAATGCTATTCAACAATAAGAATAAACAAAGTACAAGTATACGCTACATATTGTTGAATTTTTATGAACAAAAGAATCTAAATGTGAAGGAAAACATAGTATATAACTCCATTTATATTAAGTGCTAAATAGGCAGAATAATTCAAATTAAAATAATTAAAAGAATGGTAGCTATGCTTGGGCAGATAACAGAAAGGGACATAAAGAGTGGGAACTGGTTATATTGGTTGATTTGTGCATTTAAAAATAGTGGCATGAAGCACTGGAATAGATAAGGCTCACACCTAACAGCAGGGGTTGAGTTGTACAATACTGTGTTTATTTAAGTGGTATTTCCTATGTTTGTGCTGCACTACAGTTCTGCTTGTCCTGGAGTCAAATCCAGCTCCCTGACACAGAGAGGCACCCTGATATTGTTACCAATTCTGTGGTGTTATCTCCAGGGCATTTTCCACATGCAGCAGAAGAACTGCTGCCCCCACTTACTCAGGGTCCTGCACAGAGCCTCCCACACAGTGGAATCTCTCGGGTACAGTTTTCCAGTCTTTAGCCATTTTCACCATTGCGCCTGCATCAAGGACTCCGTAGCCAAAGAGGTGATTAAACTCCAGGCCAACTCCATTTCGCCGCCACTGATGGACCTCATCATGAAGCTGGTTCCGTTTGGAGGTGAGCACAGTCAGATGCTGCATGTCTCGCCAGGTCAGACCCAGGCTAGATACCGGTGTCACAGAGGACAAAAACAAAGGCAAGAGGGAGGGTGAGAGATGGAGAGAGACACAATAACTAAGGTAGGACAAAGACCCTTTGTAAGATTTTGGAATAGCTATGGATCCTCAAGTCAAGAGAGGATTTCCATAGACTATTTAGAACATTACATGTATCAGTTTAAACAATCTTGCCTTTCCTTAGTTAAATACATTTATTTCAAAACACATTCTAACACACAGTGGAATGGCTAAAATGAAAAAGGGGAAAATACCAAGTGCTGACAAAGATGTGGGGCAACTGGAATACATGTATGTTGCTGATAGGAGTGCAAATTACTGCAACTACTTTGTTTTTGTTTTTTTTTTTTTTTTTTTTTTTACTGCAACTACTTTGAAAAGTGTTTGACTGCATATTCTAGTAATGGCTACATGTTTACGTGGTGGCCCAGAAATTCCATTCCACCAAAAATGTGTGCATATATTCACCAAACACATGTACTAGAATGTTTATAGGCCCAAACTGGGAAGCCACCAAATGCCTACAGAGAGAATAGACAAGTTCAGGTACATATGTAGATGTGGAATACTACGTATTGATGAGAATGAGTGAACTATAGGTGCTGCAAATAATATGGATAAATCTCACAAATAGAATGTTGACCTACAGAAATCAGACACAAAAAAGAACATACTGACACCAAAATATGCTATGCTTCCTGATTCTTAGAGGACTCTCTCAGGTGCTTGTCCATGGTTTAGTCTCATGGGGTCCATAGTGGAGAGACATAAAGTAGCAGAATGAGGATCTGCTCACTTCTGAAATAAATGAAAGTATAGTCGACATCCCAGTGTAATTGGGTTTGTGACTCTGGTCAGCTATTTGCATATTATTTGAAAAGATAATTGAGTCCCTCCCTCCTAATTTCCCCTTCTGCGAAATTTTTGATGGTATATACAATTGTGTAAAACAGGTATTTCATCAACCTGTTTTATTCCTATCACAGCAGCTTAAGAATCACAGGTGATACCTATTAGATAATAAAAAAAATTACAGCATAACTATGATACAAATACCACCACATGGGGTATCATAGGACAATTAACATGTTCTCTGTTCTCAAATATCCCACATAATAGTTGAGAAAGTAAGGCACAGCTATATAGAAAGATATTACATAATGAAGCGATTCCATGAATGTCTACAGAGTGTATACCAGGTCCAGTCACTAATTCTGGGCACATCATAGAGAGGTCCTTGCCTTCTCAGAGTTTATAACCTTGGGGTACACATAGACAATGCAATATTTAAAAATCCTAGGGTTGTCAAAACAGGGGGAGTTCAGGCTGAGAGAGAGTTTGCTGAGAGAGCCAACATTGGAGCCCTTGTGTTACCCCAGCCTGGAGATGGAAGGGTGTCTCAGACTGTGGGTTCAGGGTCAAATGGGGGCTAGTAACAAATGTAGATTCCTGTCTCCTTATCAGCTTCCCTGAATCAGTGTCTTGGAGGTGGTGGGCTTGAGAATGTCACTTAAGAGAACTCCCTAGGTTCTTCTGCACACAAATGTTTGAGAGCATTGGTCTAAGATAGTGGTTCTCAACCCTGGCTGTAACGTGAATGAAATGTTAAAAAAAAAAAAAAGTCAGACAGGACACAGACGTGTTAATTCTACAGACTTATCTAACCATCTGGTATTTCTAATACACAGTGAAAAGCTTGAGCAAAGTTGGCTCAGGAGGGTGTTTCCTAACTACCTGGACAGCTCTGGGGATGCTTGTTAAAACTGTAGCTTTCTAGGTGCTCTTAAGGAGACTCTGAATCTATGGACCTCAGATGGACTTGGGTATCTGTTTTTAACAAACACTTGGGGAAATGTGAGAAACTCTGGTCCAGAACATCAGCAAGGATCTCTTAGGAATTAGCATATTAAGCCAAGATCAAAGGGGCAAGTAGGTGAGTGAAAAGATAGGGAAGGTGGGGATATCCTAGGAGAGAGAATGTTCTGGAAGGAAGGTTCTAGAGGCGGAAGAAGAGAAACCATGCAAGCGATAAACTTCAGAAGGCACAGGAAGACAGGAGGACTGAGTGTGACAGGCAGGGAGAACCCAGAACCATGAGACAGGAGGGATGACAGGACCTTGGTCCACGTTAAAACACTGGCACCTGATCTCAGTGACAGGAAGTTAAGAGCAGAGTGACACCTAATCTGATCTTTATAGACATCACCAGGAAGGAAGGTCACATTTAAGAAGTGTGGCTAACAGGTAGGCCCATGACAGTCAGAGGCTGCTGCAGGAATCTGGCCCCGGCATGGCCATAAGCAAACAAAACTGGGACCTGTCACAAAGGCACACACGATTAAGTCCCAGGTGAATTGTCAATTAAAATGGTTACATTTGTGCAGCTGGCAAAGAGTTCACTGGCTTGATCCAGTCATGAGTAAGACCCTGTGAAGTTACAGGGTAAATGATTGTTAGCAGAATGGCCCAAGGCCACTCAGGAGAGAGAGCTGACTCTTGATTCAGAACAAGCAACCAGAGATCAAACTAGAACCCAGGGCGTCTAGGGGAGACATTCTACCTTCACTGGGACAGGTCAGGGCTCCAAAAAGAGAGTTTACTCAGGACTCCCTGGAGGACATCACGACTGGCAAGGACAGGCTGTGGCTTGTGGTAAGCGGGTCTGGAGCCCAGGAAGAAACTGGCCTCACCGGGCTAAGGAAGAACACAAACCAGGGAAACTCGGGAGTCTCCCAGACTGTGGAAAACTGTCCCTGGCAGTGAATTGCGTGCTTAACGATTGTTCGCCTCCCTGTAATTGGCAGAGCTGTATTTGCTACAGAAAGCTGTCCTCACCAAAACTACAGTTGGCATATCAGCTTGATACTAAGAAAATAAAATACAAAACATTGACTTTTTTGGATTTCCTGTGTGTGAGGACTGCCCCTTGACCACTGTCTTCCAGAGTTCTCTTATTTATGGCATCAGCTTCTCCTGGGCCCAATGAACATTTTCTTCCTAGTGATGAACACAGCAAAGGGAATTTTAAAAGACAGAACCTGTGTCTTTAGAGGAATTTCAGATTGAAATGTTTTAAGGAAGTTTCAGTTTTAAGGTTGGAGGAAAGAGAAACATGAGTGAATTCTGGGAGGCAGCAGAAATTTAATTTGTCTCTTTTAGGTTATGGTTTCATCTAAACAGAGACGTGTGTTAACCTGACCAAGAAGCATCACTTCTCTGGGCCTTAGTCTTTTCCTCTGTAAGAAGAGGTTTTTGAGTGATGAAACTTCCATTTGTTTTCTTTCAGCTTTAAAATTGGAGTCTATCTTCCAAACTTTGACAGGATTAGAAAACGATTTCAAAGGTCTGAATTATTTCCAGTCTGAGAAAAATAATATATTTTGCAAGTCAGTCTGGTGGTTTCTCACAGTCCTTGTTTGCCTAACACCTGTGAACTGTGAAAGAAAATCCAGTTTACAAGACGCGCCGGTATAGCTGTGGTGTGCAAAACCTTATCTTAAAGAAATAGAAAGCTGATGCTGAGCACTGCTCTTGAGGAAGAGCCAATTCATTCACGGTGGCCCACTGCCAAGGGCACAATAAGAGGCAAGGCTCTCAGGTCAGATGGTGTCTCTTCTGTGTCTCATAATCAGACCCAAGAAAGACCTGGAGTTGGACCTTTTCTCTGTGTCTATTATGCTTTGATGAAGAGCTTATATGAAAAAACCCTAAACTCCTTAGAGTTAAAATACTGATTCTGCCATTTTCCAATCATGTAAACTTGGATGAGTTGCCTTAACAATGTGAACCTCAGCCCTCACACCCATAAAGTGGGGAGAAGGACTTATAGATTTGCTGTAGGGTTTAAGTGTAGATTACTATGTGAAGAGAAACTACCATGGTACTGGACATTCAATAAAGAATTCATTATTATTAATAATACAATCTATCTCATATATTGGGCTTTTAAATAACTTAGAGGTGAATAGTATTGGTCACAACATTTAAAAGGAAAGGAATGCTTTTCATTTTTAAAGTATTTTCAGCCCCCAAATCAACACACAACCAATTAGAAATGTACATTCTAAAGAAATAATATTTTTGAAGCATGCTACAATATTCTTGGAAATCACAGGTGGCTTATTGATGATCTAACTTTTTATATTTTTCAATAAGAAAATAGAGATCCAGAAGAGGAGATTGTTTACTTAGTTTCTGGAAGATACAAGCGTTGTTTTCCTTCTATCTACCTTCCCTCTTTACTTAGTGAGAAAACCTCAGTTTTCTTCAGAAGAGCAATGTTATTAGATAAAAAAAACTACGTCTCCCAGATTTCCTTGCAGACTGGGGTGGTTATGTGACAGTTTTGGCCAATGAGAAATAAGTGGAAACCACTGAGTAGGGTTTTTCAGAAAAGACTTGTGACTCATCTGGTGGATTTCTTTGATTCCTTTGTTCTTCCCCTTTTCCTACCTGAAATATAAATTTGACGACTAGTGCTCTACCACCATCTATAGAACATGAAGGTAGAAGGGCAGAAATCTGGAAAAAGCCAGAATTCCTGATTCATTATAGCACCTCCACACTTGCCCTGGCTCCTTACCGCTCTCTGTATTATCTTTCCCGAGGCAGAAGAAAACCCTATGTTGTGGCTTAGCTATTGTTATTTGGATTTGAGGACTTCAATCTTGAACCAATACAAGTACCTAATAAAAACAGAGTCCAGACGGTCATTCCACACAACACTCCTCTGATTCCCATGTTGATAGAGCCACTGCCTCACTGGATGGTCACACACCTCAGTCCAATAGCCACAAGTTCAAAACAACCTAAGTGACCATGGACAGGTGAATGGATAAAGACAATGTATACTGCATACATACACAATGGGATACTGGTCAGTTATAAAAATGAAATCCTACCACGTGTAACAACACAGACCAGAAGATGTTATGTTTAGAGAAATAATTCAGATGGGAAAAAGCAGACACTGATTTTACTCATATATGGTATAGAAAGAAAACAAACAGAGGATCTAACTAAACAAAAATAATCTTTTAGATTATAAGACCAAATTAATGGTTATCAGCTGGAAGGGAGAAAGAAGGGGGTAAATCAGACAAAAAGATAATTGCATGGTGAAGAACAGAATTGGACCTTTCGTGGTAAACTTAATGTAGCATACCCACAAGGTGATTTATGATGATGAAAACTTCAAACTTATGTAATGCAATGTGACATCAATTAAAAAAAGTAAAAAAAATATTGGTACAGTCAAGTAATGTGTTTTAGAGATCCTGCAGCCTTGCCCACCACTTTGATTTATTTTGTCCCTTTCTGTGTTTATAGACTTTGGCAAGTGACATTATGCTTGCCAATATCCAAGGAGACTCTGAGGCAATTCAAGGTTTAAATCGAGACCAGAAAACCCTCCTCATTTTAGGGCACTCCTGCTCTCCATTCTTGGAGAAGCTCAACACAGGCAGCAGGCTCCCACTGTCTGTCTGCTCCCAGCTGAAGTAAGCAAACCCAGCTCAGACTCCAGGGTCCCCAAGCCTTCGATGAAGAAATGACTCTTTGGGAAACGCACAGAATATGCAGGTTTTGGTCTCTGTCCTCAACAGCCAAGTTTTGATCACTTTCCATGTCTTGGTGTCTGAAAATTTCTACCTAACTTTTGTTAGAAAAATTAAACTTTGGCCTGGGTCAAAGAAAAGTGTCATTGTCAACTTGGGTTTTATCTGTAAAAATTAAGGTTTTTTTTTTTTTTTTGCTTGAAGGCAATTGTACTATATAATCTCTCAAAGACTTTCTTATTCTTGGAATCAACGCTCATCTTTGCAAATCAGAAAATGCACTACATATATAGAAACTCTGGTTGCCTAATGGTGGCTGACAGAGATGGGAACTCAACTCTTTTTCCCCAGGAACCTTAATCTAATTTCTCACAAGTTGCTGGGTACAGCATTTTCAGATGATTCTTTTGCACTAGCACCACATGCGTGGTGCCTGAAGCCCGAAGCTCATTCCTCAAACACAAGGTTAACCTTGGACTTGCCGTAAGATAGACTAACAGATGGTCAGGCACATCTGCTGAGGCTCAGAACCAAGGTATATCCAGTAGTAGTGATGTGTGGCTTCTCTGCATGGTGCTGAGAAAGAAAGGATGGTTTCTTCTGTAGCTTAGAAGGTTTTCCATAAGCTCGTTCCTTGGTCTATACTTTGCCCATCTTATCTCAGTGTTAAAAGTGAATTAACCTGATAAGTTAACAAATCTTGAGTGGGAGTACCCTTTATCACATGTTCTGAAATACCTTGGTAATACCCAGTTTTACAATGGTTTACTGTCATTTAGCTGATTATGACTATTTTTGAAGTAAAACAGGACGACACAGAGGATGAAGGGATGGTTTTCACAAAAAAAGAAGTATCTATATGTCCCTATTTGATATCTGAGAAGTCCCTGTTTCTAGATGTTATGGTCCTGTGCTCTTCTGGGGATGGAGTTTGTGGAGGGTGTCTGTGTGTGTGTGTGTGTGTGCACGTGTGTATGTGTGTATCTATTTTCTAGGGCTGATGGGTCATTCAGAAATGTGACCAGAGTCCATTGACCCTAACAATTACAGGCTCTCACACCCACTTGCTGAAACTTGTATTGGGGGAGAGATGTATAATAGTTCACCCCATAGAGCCAGCTCTTGACCCTGAGCTGGAAACATACTTAGCCTCTAAAGCCAGTGCAAACACGCCAGCTGCCTCGGGAGCAGCTGCAGAGGTCCCAGAATGCCTCAGAGTGCAGTTGCCATATAAATCTGTGGTTGCCTGGAAGGGAAGATATTGAGTAATGAATAATAAGTCTCACAATTTTGAACCCTTAAACAATAAAAATTAGGTATTATATATTTCTTATTTAAATGATACTTTGTTGTGAAGATTGAGATGAAGCTAGGGAGAAGTTAACATCCATATGCCTTTCTATGTTGCCATAAATTTTATTTGAGCTTCCTAGTAGCTCATGCAAAAAGGGACCTACATCAATTATAGTTTCAATGTCCATAAGGTAAGAGCAATTGTTCAGAGAAGCATAGTTGCTTCCAGAGGTAGAAAAAATTTACTTCCTGGACCCTAAAATGAAACAGTACAGATGGAAAGTGACAAATTACTTTTAGTGACAGTGACTTGCAATATTACCATAATAATACTCAATGCAATGGTGATTTTCATTGCATTGGGATGCTTTTTCAAAAACCCAAGGGCCATTTGATCAGCATTTCTGTTTCCTTCAGAAAGAAAAAGTGGCATTCCCAAAGAGGGAAGAATAAACATGCTCAACTCAAGTCTGCTTAGAAGGATGGATCATTAAAAACAAAATGTTTCTCTATATATAAAATTTACGGAGAGATTCTAAGACATAGTGAGCCAGGGCAACTGCCAGGTGAGTATTTCACAAATTTTAAGGGGAGAGAGACTGATCAATCAACTTTTCACAAAGAAAAATCTCACAATCAATATTTGTGAGGGCTGGGTTTTCACTAAAACCATTTATAAACTATTGGAATTCTGCTTCCCCCTGTGTGTCTGTGGGATCCTCAAGTGGGCTTATTATTTTGAGGAACAATGTATCAGGGCGGTTTAAAGGCATCTACTAAGGAAAATTACAATATTCAGAGGGAACTCAAGGCCCGTTCCAGCCTCAGTAGAAGGAGAGTCATAGATAAGGGCAGAAGGCAAGGTGACACAATTGGGACCAGGGAGTAGGACTGAGGTCCCCTCACTTGTCCTCTTATGCTCTGCTCTTCTCCCTTACTGACAAATGGTCATAGCACAGACAGGAGGGGCTGAAGTCTCCTGCTTCACACACTTGACACACGTTGATCAACGTCCTTTCAAAGACCCAGGGGGAGCCCAGAAGGGTTTGTGGAGGCAACCTAGCCAAGGTCTGTGTCTACAGTAGACAAAGGAATGTCGTGGCTCACACAGGAACCTGGCTGGTTAGCTGGGTGGAGCTCAGGAAGGAACGTGGGATGGAGCACTTTGGTAATGAATGTTGTGTACCTGTACCTGCCCGCCTCCCTTGGGAAGCAAGAAGGGTGGCCAGTTGGGATGTAACTCAGCAAGACTGAAGGGCTACCTATTTGAGGTCTGAGCGAAGGGTTATAGGAGAGTAAAACATCCAGAGAGAGGAAGAGATCCAAAAAGGTCCATGACACTCTATAGAAATATATGTCAGGGGAGGTGGAACATTCACCAATATACCTACTCAGGAAGAAAGAGCTGCTCGGAATACTGCCATCAATGATCAAATCCATTTTTTCAGTGTTTTGGTTTTTAAATCCTGGGCCTATTTTAAAATATGTTGAAAATAACTGCTCTTTCTTTCAAATATACCATGTGCCAAATTTGGGACCCAGAATGGATCCTCGGGTGCCATTTTGAAATTACCGTGATAAATGGATTGCTGGTTCAGATGGGGTTGTGGTGTGATGCCTCAATTCTTTTTTTTTTTTTTTTCATTTTTTTTTATTAAAATATTTTAAAATTTACATATACTTGCCATTAATTGTAATCCCCATGTATTCCCCATCACCATCTCACCAGTGCACCATCACCTCAGTCCCTCATGCTCCCATCTTCCCTCAACTCTCCCCCTCTCCTCCCCACCAGGTGTCCCCAGTCTGTCCTTGACTCCTCATTTTTGGTTTCTGTGTCTTTATTGCTGTTATTGTTATTATTAATATTGTTCTTATTCCTTTCCTTGCCTCAATTCTTAATGCTAGTTCTCTTCATAAGTGACATGCGGGGGCAAATTCTGGTTAAACCCGAGTTATCATCATTACTTGTCAGCCAAAAGATAAAGGGACACCGAGACAATCTGTGGGAATTCAGCTGGAAAGGCTTCCTCACGGCTCTTGCTTCCAGCTCGCATATCGCATGTTTCTCCAAGGCACTATCAGGCCCCGATGGACAAGCCCCTGAGGACATGCGCTGACCCTCGGAGGGAAAGACCAGTCCCCTGCCTCCCAGACGTCTCGGATGTCACACGGTGTCCTGGCGCCCGGCCCACCACAGCCTGCGGGAAGAGGCCACACTCACCACGCCGGCTTCAGGGTTCCTTTTCCTCCCGTTGCTGAAGGTGGAGGCCAAGGTGGAGGAGCAGCTCTCGTCGTACAGGGCCGTCCTGCCGTCGTTGATGGCCGAGTTGATGGAGATGGTCCACATACTGGAAGCGTAGCCGTCGCAGTTACAGTCGTCGTAGCTGCCGCCGTCCCCGGAGGCCCACACGTAGATGCTGCCTTTGCCCCCTCGGCCCTGGGGAGGACAGGGAGAAACCCCCAACTCTCAGACCCGCTCTTGCTCCCGGTGGGCTGCGAGGGGGGAGTCCTGTCCTGGCCCCGCCCTGCGCGAGAGGATCCTGGCTGCGGAGGGTCAGCGGAGGCTTCTGAAGGAAACGACCAGGTTCTGTGTGACTGAACATCACATCCTTCCGAGGGGCACCGCGAGAATGTTCTTTGCAGAAAGGGCTCAATATAAAAAGTCATTCGAATTTATGATATAAACTGGGGATAAGTAGGTGAGAAAAACTGAAAAAAATCTCCATAAAATTTACAAATGAACTGCTTTTTGAAAAGGGTATAAAGATAGCACATGCTCATGGTAAAAAGTCAAAGTATTTGAAAAAATGGTAAAAAAAAAATTCCCTGGGATGCAATCATTATTATCCAATTCTTATGTGTCCTTTCAGATATTTTCCAGCAAAAATGTGGGTGTACACATAGCTAATTAAGATTATAAGAGATATTTTATATAGTAATATGTTCTCTAAACATTTATATATATGTAGTAATTGTAAGTATAAAATATACATTTTACTCCAAAATATAATTATGTATCATACAGATTACACACACACACACACGCACATACAATCACATCATCCTGGGACCCGTCAAACACAATGCTATATGATATTTTATATGTGCAAGGGAACACCATATAAAAAGAAAATCTAATATGATCAAGTACACATGTAACAAAATTAACTTTAAATACACAATGATATGCAGAATGGGTATTACATATGGTAATTAGCTATACACTGCAAGCTTTATCACAAATACCAAGTTAGCATTGCTCTTCAGTTTAAACCCTGTTCTTAGTGCTCATCTTTTTCTTTCCCTGTTTTTCGCCTACCAGGAGTATCCTGTCTACCGTCACCACTGGAGAGTGGGTGCTCCTCTGGTTTCCCACCTGGGAGTTAGCCGGGCAGGGGCAGTGGGGGCAGTAGGGCACGCCATGCTATGTGGGAAGTGAGTAGCTGATGTACAGCTTCCACGCTCTCCATAGCCTGGGCAGGGTGGCTCTAGAACCCCCTAGGGCGAGACGACAAATAGACAATGTGGCTGAGAAAGCCTGTTCCTTAGTGGTTACCAGGCTCATAGCCCTGACTCAGTGGCTGCAAGTAAAGATGCCATGAAGAAGAAACTGGATTTCTCTTAGGTCTTGCTGCCTCCTGACATTAAGAAAAGATATTTCGATTGCTTCTAACAGAACTTGGAGTTAATTAGCTTGAGACTGACTGAGTTGATAAGTCTATATTTATCCAACCACTAGCTGGGCACCATCCTCAGAGTCTTAGTAACTTCATTCTGGGAAACTCTACAAAAATAATCAATTGCTCTCAGAAACAGGACAGAGAGAGAAATGGGAAATTCTCTCTCTTTTTAATGTTTATTTTTATTTATTTATACATACAAGAACTGAGGTGTAGGCCAGAGGTATGGTGGGTGAGTCACCAGAGACAAAGCCGGGAGTAGAACAGGACGACCTACTGAAATACACTGCTGAGGGGAGCAGCAGGTGAGACAGGAGAGGTCTGCTGCACCATGTGGGTCAGCTCCCTGGCCAGGGATCGAACTCAGGCTGCTGTGGCGATAGTGTGATAGTGTTGATACTTAACCCCTACACCACCAGGGAGGCCCCCTCCCCCCCCTTTTTTTTTAACCACTTTCTACCACATTCTATCACAAAGCAAGCAAGAACCCAACCCAGATTCAAGAAGTGGGAAATTAGACTCCTCCTCTTGCTGGATAGGCTGCAGAGTCATGGCGAAGCAGGCACGAGTACAGAGGAGCCTGGAGAACCAGTCACAATCAATCTACCACTCTCCCTTTTTCAGGGAGAGAACACCTCTGGCTTTCATTTCTTTTGCCAAAGGTTGCTTTCTTTCATTAGCAGCCACTGTGGACTGGCTCAGGGGAAACTTCCTCAGATGATGGGCTCACCCTCTACCCTGATCCGTATTTATTTCACTTTCAGAAGGTGCCATTTCTTGACACCGAGTCCAAACCTGACTCTGTTTGAGAATGATCTCTGCACCAGCTGTAAAAATTTACCATTTCCAGGGGCCTCCCTGGTGCCACAGGGGTTAACTCTCAGAGCTAGCAAGCTATTGCTAGCCACTGTGGCATAAGTTCAATCCCCAGCTAGGTTGCTGACCCACATGGCGCAGCAGGCCTCTCCTGTCTCGCCCGCTGCTCCCCTCAGCAGTGTATTTCAGTAAATCCTCCTGTTCTGCTCCCCACTCTGTCTCGGATGAATCCTTTCACTCACCACATCACTGGCCTACACTTCAGTTCTTATATGCATAAATCAATAAAAAATATTAAAAAAAGAGAGAAAGAATTTATTATTTCCTTCTCTGTCTTGTTTCTGAAAGCAATTATTTTTGTAGAGTTTTCCAGAATAAAGTCACTAAGTTTTCTAGAATAAAGTTACTAAGACTCTTACCTGCTGTTCCCCTTAACAATGCATTTCAGTAAATCCTCTTGTTCTGCTCCCCACTCTGTCTCTGGTGAATCCTCTCACCACACCTCCTTACCTCTGGCCTATACCACAGTTTTTCTGTGCATAAGCAAATAAATAAACATTTTAGAAAACAGAAAGTGGTAAAAAGGTGTGTCAGTTCTGGGTACAAACATATATAGAAGTCCTCATATATATGAAACCTCAAAAAGTCCTATATATTCTTCTGTCTTGCAGGACTTTGATGCACCATGGGAACAAACCTGAATTAGGTTGTTGGTTGACAACAGATAAGCCCAATCAGATTCACTGAGCAGCTGACAGCCAGCCACTTTCAGACATGTGAGCCAGGCCACCCCATGGGAGCTGGTCTGTAGTTCACCCCTCAATTGACCACGGATGCCTGAGTGAGGCTGCTGAGATTAGATAAGGCTGACACAGATTGACAGAACAATTCCACTGATCTGTAGACCTGTTAGCAAAATTAAATGTTTGTTAATCTATGGCTTTTTGAGGCTGTTTGTTACACAGCTTAGCTCACTGATAAACAGAGAGCAACTGTCAGTCTGTTTCTGAAGAATAAGCAACAAGCATTAGTTTTATACTGGACTGTAAGAATTATCCACAAGAGTTCTCCCTGGTGGCACAAGGGGTTAAGGTGCAGCACTATGAAGCATCCGCAGTCACTGCAGCATGAGTTCAATCCCTGGTCAGGGAGGTGACCCACATAGTGTAGCAGACCTTTCCTGCCTCACCCACTGCTCCCCTCAGCAGTATGTTTCAGTCTATCTGCCTGTTCTGCTCCCCACTCTGTCTCTGGTGATTCCTCTCACCTCCCACACCTCTGGCCTGTATCCCGGTTCTTATATGCATAAGTAAATATTTTAAGGTGCTGGCAAAACTGGTCCACCATATGTAAAAAAATGAAATTGGACCACAATCTCACACCATGTACGAAAATCAACTCAAAATGGATAAAAGACCTAAATGTAAGACCCGAAACTATAAAATACATAGAGAAAAACATAGGTAAAACAC
>JAGFMF010011428.1:2591167-2622596 GCA_019455555.1 Galemys pyrenaicus | reverse complement strand
GGGGAAGAGGCTAGAGGGTGCACAAGGGACTGAGGTGATGGTGCACGGGTGAAACGGTGGTGGGTACTCCCTGGGGACTACAAATGATGTCAAATATAACTAATAATAATAAAATTAAATAAATAAATATTTTAAAAAAGAATTATCCACAAGAATACTTTGATTTTTGAAAATATTAAACTTCGTTTTCTTAAACAAAGTAGAACACATGAGGCAATAATAATAATATTCTTGCTTCTGATGAATGGGTATCAGCACCAATTGTCCCTGGCTTCTGGAGAGATGGGCTGGTAAGGAGAAAGCCCTATGCAAGCCTATGTGGTAGCATTGTCTGTGCCAGCCACTTATGAAGAAACAACAAACTAAAACAATGAAAAGAAAGCTAAGTATGAAATAAGACTTTGAAACTCATGGAGGAGCATGGATGAAGATTTGACCCAATGGAAAGATACCGCAACACATCATGCTTTTGGATAGAAAGTGTCACAGAGGTGTCTATTTCCCCTAAGTTAACTTATCAATTTAACATGGTTCCAACCAGTATAATGTATGAATTCAGCCAGGCAAATATTGTCATACGGGGCTATTCAACAGAGGGAGTTTTATCCAGGGAACAAGTGGTAAAGAAGAGTTCCAATCCCAAATGGGGGGATGGGAGATCACCCAAAGATTACAGCTCCCTAAGCAACCAGAGTGAAGGCATGAGGAGAGATGGCCCAGGCCTGAGCTGTGGAGGGTGCTGGACCGGGAAATGTGGACTGTTTGCTGGTGTCTCCAGCACTTCCTCTGTGACACATGCTTGAGGCAAGACTAGCAAGCAGACTGTTCCAGCAGAACCGCACTGTTGGCATTGATGGCCTTCTCCTTTCTGCTCTCCCTCTCACTTTCTTTTTTTAAAAGAAGACTAGATATATACATGAAACACATGGCACAGCTCCACTTTGAATTCTGCCTTTGCATCAGTCTGTCTTTGGAGTTGTGAGTCTATCAAATATTTTCACCAAATGAACAACTTTCATCTAGATACACTGATGGCATTTAACCACTGTGGTTCTGAAACAGGCAATTTTATGTACCAGGAGGCATTTGACACTGTTGGAGACACCTTTGTTGGTCACATTTCTCTCTCTCTCTCTCAATCCCTACTATACCATCATCTATTATCATATACTAGGAAGAGACCAGGGATGCCACTAAACTTTTACAGTGCATAAGACACACCCCACCCACCTCCCCCAATAGGATTATGTGGCCTGAGCTGAGTCTCACTAGTGTTAGGGCTGAGAAACTTGCTGTAAGGGTGGTGAATTGGAAGTTGCTGGTTTTATTTTTTTATTTATTTTTTTTAAAGATTTATTTATTTATGCATACAAGAGCTGGGGTACAGGCCAGAGGTGTGGGGGTGAGAGGATTCACCACAGAGAGCGGGGAGCAGAACAGGCAGATCAACAGAAGTACACTGTTGAGGGGAGCAGCGGGCACAGCAGGAGAGGTCTGCCACGCCATGTGGGTCCCCTTCCTGGCCGGCAGCAGGGATCAAACTCGTGCTGCAGTGGCTGCGGTTTGCTTCATAGTGCGTTGCTTAACCTACTGCGCCACCAGGGAAGCCCGGAAGTTGCTGGTTTTAAAGGCATAACCTAAGGCAATCGCTAACAAATCCCCAATTCCTTACAAGTTCAAGATTTTGTATTTTTCCCATGATATAGAAATGTCACAAATCACTTACCATTGACTAAGATGAAGTTCCAGCTAGAGACCATGGGCCCCCAGCACACCACCTGTATTCCAGGAGATGAAAAACTCTAATTTGAGAAGCTTGGGGCTACCATGATTTAATCTCTCCACCCTAACGTATGTTCAGTGAGTCAGTCCAAAGGCCAGCCCAGGTCCTGACCCAGTGGTATTATCTGCTTGCTGATGCCTGAGAGGTTAACCTGGTATAGAGCCTGCTTTTTCATAAACATCCTGTTAAACTAAATTTTTTCTCCAGCTACCTTGACAGCTTAATACAACATTGACATATCTTAGAAAGTTATTGCATTTTTCATTAAGGAACTTATATTAGTTGTAGGATAATTGGGATCTAGAATATGAAGAAAAAAGTTATTTATAATCTTCATGAATGGTAAATCACTGTTGGTATTTTGTGAATTTCTGCCAGTTTTATATGTAAATGCAAAGTTAAGAACATGATTAAGAATTAAATTGGGATTTTTATTGGTATTGCGTTGAATCTGTAGATTGCTTTTGGAAGGATGGCCATTTTGATAATGTTGATTCTTCTTAACCATGAGCAGGGGATATCTTTCCATTTTTTCATATCTTCTTCTATTTCTTTTAATAGTGTTTTATAATTTTCTCTATATAGGTCTTTTGCTTCTTTTGTTAGGTTTATTCCAAAGTATTTGATTTTTTTGGCTCAACATCCCTCATAATCAGGGAAATGCAAATCAAGACCACAATGAGGTACCACCTTACACCGGTAAGAATGGCACACATCAAAACAACAACAACAACAACAAATGCTGGCGAGGATATGGAGAAAAAGGAACTCTCTTACACTGATGGTGGGAATGCAAGCTAATCCAACCATTATGGAAGGCTGTATGGAAGTTCCTCAGTCTACTAGAAATGGAACTACCATGTGATCTGGCAATCCATTCCTAGGGATCTACCCAAAGGACACAAAAACACTGATCCGAAAGAGCACCTGTACTCCTATGTTTATTGCAGCACTATTTGTAATTGGTAAGACCTGGAAACAACCCAAACGCCCAAAAGTAGATGACTGGATCAGGAAGATGTGGTACATATACACGATGGAATATTATTCAGCAATCAAAAATGAGAAACTAGGAAAATTTATAGAAACATGGATGGAACTAAAAGGAATTATACTCAGTGAAACAAGTCAGAAGGCAAGAGAAAAATATCGGATGGCTTCACTATTAGGAGGAATATGAAAGAACAACAACAAAGTATAAGCCCAAGGAAATGGGTAATTATAACCAAAAGCAAACAAAAAATTCAACAAGACCAAAAAGCCAAGATAAACCAAAGGGACTATGGAGGGGAGCAGGAGGCGGGGAGGGCTAAGATGGGTATGAGGGCAGAAAGAGTACAAGAGACAGAGGTGATGGTGTACAGATAGAATGGTGGTGGGTACTCCCTGGGGACTACAAATGATGTCAAATATTATTAATAAAAAAAGAATTAAATTGGGATAATAAAATATCCCAATCCAGTTTGAGACCCTGCTTAAAAAGTATTTCTCACTTATTAACATTTCCTTGTTTTATTAAATATTCCTTTGCACAAGAATTTTTTATTAGCTTTATTAAATAGCCAGTCCATAATTTATTTACTGTTCTTTTTTAGACATTCATGAAAGGCTGTTCTCTTTCTCTTTCTCTCTCTTTCTCTCTCTCTCATCCCAAGTAGAGTTCCTAAAAGAGGGAATTTGAAGTGCAAAAAATGAATGTTTGAAGATGTTTGACCCATATTACCATATTATTGCTCTTTGTAAAGCTTTTAGAAATCTATATCTTCATCAGCAGTGTATAAGAAATTTACACTCAAATTCTCTAGTTAAGTTTGGAATCATTTATTAAAAATAACTTTGCAAAATAGTTCCTCATTCTTTTGAGTTATATTTTTTCTACTAAGAGTTGACTTTATATTTTTGAATCTTTACTGCTTATTTATGTCCTTGTTATATGAATAGTTTAGCAAAGCAGCAACCCCTCAAAGATAATATACTTTGCTTGTTTTTTCTTTCCTGATATTTTTTTTTATTTGTTGGAGCTCTTCCTTTATTAAGGACCTTAATAAAATTTATGTCATCTATATTGCATATATACTTACCAAACCTATTGTTTTGTCTACCAATGCATATTTTTAACAGTTTTAAGCAATATATTGATTTACAAATATTGTCTTTTGCACTCATAATTTGTGAAATAGTTTTATTCAAACTATTCACAAACATCTCTGACAGGTATATGTTTATTCTCCTTATATCTGTGGTCGCCTCTGAGTCACCTAGTAGGATTTCTGTACTCATTGTAGTAGTCATTGGTGTTGTTTGCTCTTGTGGTCCACTGTTTGGGCCCATGACAACTTCCCCTTGTGGTTGCATGGGGTCTTATAAGCCACTTAAATCCATATATTTTGAATGGGTGTAATGGTACACAGTATTAATTCCAGGCTAAACCATTTACTGATCAATGCCAGAAGCTGGAGAGCTTCTTCCTTCTCTCTGTAGATCAAGAACATTCCATATGTCAGCCCTGATCCTTCAGAGACCGTGATGAGCACGGTCCTCTTCTCACCATAATGGTTGTGTAGCGGAGAAAAACTTGTGGTTGGGAGTCTCTGAACTTAGGGGGCTGTTTGATACTACAACATAATGTAGTCTCTCCTGATAGATACAGCTCCTCATGGGCACTCCTGTTTAAGTTGTAACAGATACAGCATTTAAAAGAACCTCTGAGTAATGAAGTCCCTGGCACTTTAATCCCAAGCCACAATAGCTATTTGTATAATATTAGAGTAGTTCGCTGTTTTCACTTTTTCTGAGATGTATATTATTAGTCTTGACAACTTAACTACCAACTAAATTGCCTTTTATTTTTTAGTGTAACTAAAAGCCTTTTTAATTTGAAAAATGTTAAGGACCACAAAAGTAGAGTGAATAGTATAATGAATCCCCATGTATCCATTGCTCAGTTCACAATGACCAGACTTGCAGAAGAAATGTAAGGGTTTTATGTAGTAATACTTATTGTTTTTTCCCCCTTTTTTTGGTAAATAGTTTCCTTTTGCATTCATGCTTAGAAAGTGCTTTTCTGCTGCAATATTAGTGATTGAATTGTATTTCCATGTAGCTGTTTTATATGTTCATTGTATAGTCACTTCTTTTCTCCACCTGGAGGGCTGGAGGTGGCAGAACAGTCACATAGGGACAGTGGGTGAATGGACTTTTCTGCCCCTGGTTGACGGGTCGCACCAGGGGGAGACAGGGGTTGGTACCAATATATGTTGCTTTACAAGCCAGTGCTGAGACGAGGATGTGGGTGCAGGTAGTTAATGTGGAGGAGGAGGTGATTTCAAGAGGTACAGTGAGCAATGGGGGCGCTCAGGCTAGGAAGGGGAGAAAAGCAAGTGTGGGTTAATGAGTTGGGTCCCCCTATGAACCACTGGGGTCAGCCCCTCTGGACTTGCTGGGAACCAGAGCAATTAGGTGGTGTTTGTCCTTGGGGTGTCACATCATGGTCTGGCCTGTGTGTACTGGGGAGCACAGAATATCTGCATGCAGAAGAGCGGAGAGAGGCAGGTCGGCATGCAGGGTGGAGCTACACACCGAAAAGATGCTCAGTCAGACAGCTGGACCGCCCCGGCAGCGTGTGCAGAAGCCCCCCTGGGGATTGGCAGGGCTTCCTCAGGGTCTCCAGGAAAGCCAAGTGAAGGATTCCCTTTAGCTTGTGCTTAATGGTACCCGAGTCCTCGCTAATTCGTGCTTATCTTCCAGTATCCACCTTGGATGTGTGACCCCTGTGCAATCCTCTCTTTTTTCTAGCAGGATCCAGGCACACCCGGGGGGTTGACCTGCCTGATGTCATGGGAGCTGGTGAAGGGTTTGTATTCATGTCCAACCCTGGGGGGTTTCTCTGGGCCCAGATGGGCCATCAGCACCAATAAGGCTAAAAGGATGAGTGTGCAACTGTTTCAGTTGCCAGAGGGCTGCGAGGTTATCTGGGAAGTAGGATTTTCAGTCCTGAGACCTGGACAGTCCCTTGCTCTGCAGTGCTGTGGCAGCTGTTTATGATAGCTCGACCTGGAAGTAGTCTCGGTCCATCGCCAGACGGCTGGATCGAGAATATGTACTATTTACACCACGGAATGCGATTCAGTCATAAGAAAGGATGAAATGTAGCCACTTGCAGAAAATGGGGGGAGTTTGATGCAGTTATGTGTAGTGAAGCAAGTCACAATGACAAAAACAATCAGATATTTACATAGATGATTCGATAAAGTAAAATCCTCATAAAATCTAGGGGGCATTAATAAACACCATGAGGACTCTGAAACTAAGGTGGGTACAATGGGATGGTGATGGGGGAGAAGAACAAAACCAAAACCTAGACGTTCCTGGACCCAGGCTGGCCCAGCACCCAAGAAGGATCCCCCACAGCCCTTTCTTCCACTTATCCTCATTAGAGATGGATGGAGGGATCATAATGGCAATCACCCTTTCAGAGACCCCACGCGGGGCAGCCCGCATTCAGTTGTGGACCTACATTTGGATTCAGGGAGTAATCTCGAATCCTCACGGGAGGCGTCCGTGCCTGCCAGGGGCCCTAACTTGCTGCCATGGTGTCAGACCCACTGCTCTGATGAAATTTCAGCAGGAGGCACCCGATTAATCTTTGTCTCCTTATCCAGTGCTCCACATGCCCCCCTTTCCTGGGTGGTGGCTTTTGAGCTACTGTCTTGTCAGTGACCCTTATGGAGTGTGTTCTAGCTTGAAGATCTGGGATCTATGCTTGTGCCCTTGGCAAGTTCCCAGGGAATAAGCAATGCTCCCTCCTCTGTGCCTCAGAGGATTTTCTGTAGCTTTGTCTTTAACTATTCCTAAAATGGTTCCTCTGGCAGCAACCCAGAAGTATGATTAATAGGAGGCTGGGGTGTAGTCATCAGCACCAAAGCCATGCCAGGGTTGTCCTGAGGGGCTGCATTTGCTCAAGATGTAGAAAGAAGTTCATGGATCACTTGTCACTTTCAAGGCCCTCTGGTGTTGTGTCGTGTAATAGCTGGGCTTTGTTGTTACAGCAATCTTTTTGGAAGGTCTACATCCTTTTCTGACCAGAAAAGGTTCTTTACTACCCAGAGAGTGATGGCTCTACATCTCAGGGTTGGATAAACAATGAGGTTTTGCTTAAGCTGCACTTTGATGTTGCAGCAGATGACAAAGGATGTCAGCCCCTGTGCCTTAAGTCTTACATTGTCTTGCACACTGGAATTTTCAGATACCAACATAGGCTGCTCTTGTCTAAGGACTTTCTTCCTTAGACTGAAGCAGCTCTGTATACCTGACTTTAGCGTTTGTCACTTGGAAACAACTCTCAGCCAGTGACTTTGTCCCAGTGCCCTTGCCATTGATGGGATATCTTGAGTGTGTTCCATTCTAGAACCAGAGTTTAGCTCTGGTTGCTCACAGTGGAGGCTGGTTTGGTAACATACTTTTTATTGGCCCCCTTCTTCCCTGTTATACCGCCCCATTCACTACTGGTATTGCTTTTACCTTCCAAATCAGTGAATTGAACTCAGTCCTTATCTCTAGATTTGCTTCTGGGGATCTCAACTATTGGATATCTCACAATCCAGGGGTCTCTATCATCTAGTTTCTAAGTATACGTGAAGAATAACTGTGTATTCAACATGTGGACTATAAAGCTAAATAGGAAATGATTGAATAAACAAGAGGAAAAATGTTTCCTTCTTCCCTTCCTTTCTGCTTGCTCTTTGTACCTCTTCTCAAGTATTCACTGGATAAACTGAAAAGATGGAAACTTAAGTCTCTCAGGACCCAGGTAAGTGGTGTTTGTATGTGAAGCAGATGTTAGACAATTGGGAGTGGTGGCGTCTGTGGCAAAGGGCCACAGACTGGAGTTTGATGAAGGGCTCCTGCTCCTCCTTTTTCTTCTTTTTATCATTACTATGTCAAACAAATACTATCTGCAGGATGTTAAAATTTAAAGACAAGCATATAAACTGTCTTTGTTTAATAGGTAACTATCTGACTCCTTTGTTTAGGTGGAGATCATCTTTTCAGAGGTAGACTTGCCTTTAGAGTAGCCAGATAATGGAAATAATTGAAGGAAAGCTTTGCTAATGTATATTACACCATCATTCACAAAATTTTATAATACTGACCCAAAAATGTCACCTTGAAACAAGGAACGTATCATTCTCACAGTCTGGGGGAAAGTCAAACGAGAAGTCATGTATTTTTCAGAATACTTCACTTTCTGCAATATTTACATTCTGTCATCTGAAAATAAGTCATAACAATTTTTCCCTTAAGTTTTGGCTCGCTTGGCAAGTTCTGGAGAGCAATCACACTTGAAAGGGCCAATTTAGTTGTAGCAGGAGAGGTTACAGATGGAGAAGAGATAAATATCCAGCCTTGAGATGTGCTGGAAAAATCAGAAGTCTGTGGGAAATGATAGAAACCTGACCCAGGGATGCCTGACTCTCTTCTGACCTTGGGTGCCCCAAAAGACTTCTCAGTGAAAAATTCTTATCTCTTGGGGAGGGGGAGCATCTTCCCAGTGTTCCCCTGGGCACCTGCTGTCACCTGGTCCTGGGCTTGGATGTGTAACCATGTCTCTCCAGTGAGTAATTCAATATGGAAACAAGCTATTTGTGTCTCAAGTTTCATTTGAAAAATTTCTGAAGATCCCGACGTTGAAATGGCCAACACTTCCTCCCTTCTGCCCAATCTCCCACCCCACAGTTCCTCCCCCTCCCCATTGGTAAACTCCCTCTGAACCTGCACTATGCTTTTCAAATGTCAGGAGTCCTTGCTGCTATGTCAGAGGAACTGTCAGTTGGTTTACCTTGTGATAAAACATGACTCCATTATTCCCTAAATGGGCATCGTTCAACTCTAGTGACTGATGTTTAGTCATTGTTATGGATGCTGTTCATTTTGAGGACAATTCACAAATTTTATACTATTTAGGATTCAGAGGCTTAGGCTGAGTCGAAATACAAAAATTGATACAAACCAAAAGCTGAGAAGTGATTTTAGAAGCTATGGCTAGTAAAGAGAAGAGAGGAAAGGGGGTAGCAGAAAACCCAGCCTAAAAATACTTACCTTGCTAGCATTAACTTAGTGCTGAGCTTCCTGGCAGCCAAGGGAAAGAGCGACCTCTAATGGGCTAAAATCACAGCACAGGTTTCCCAGAAGCAGAGCCTGAGACAGGAGTCAGGTGCCCCAGGCATATTGAAGGAGAGCTTTCAGGAGAAACTTGTGATCGTGGGAGTGGAAAAAGGAGAGACGAGGGAAGGAACCTCCAAATGATTTAGACTTGAGAAACGTCTAACCTTGGTCTGATTCATGGGTGCGGGCAGGGGAGGGCACTAGTTCTGTACTAGAGTGCCAGGACAGAGGGGGACTCTTTCTCCCCTCCCCGTTATAGGGGTCACCCTGAAACATGGTCTCAAGACCCTCCCCTGCTCTCCCCTCCCTCAACCCTTGTCATTCACAAACAAACCCCATTTAGACGCCCATGTCTTACAGGACCTGAAATCACACAGGTTAATAGCTTCACCTCTGCTGCCTGTTCTCCTCCTCACCTCTCCTCTGCACCTTGTAAGTGGACAGGGCCTTGGGGAGGCAGGAATGACTGTACCTTGTTCACGCCATCAGCCATCGCTTGGAGTGTGAGCTCTCTGGGCCCATCCACCGTCTTCCCATTGTCTGTGGGGCCCCAGCTGGCACTGTAGATGTCGATCAGTTGCGGCATGTGGCTGATGGAGGAGGCCTCGATGATGTCTGTCATAAATGGCTGGTCCAGCATGCGGATGCCTGCAGACATGCAGGGAAACACCCAGCTTTGGTTCTCAGTTCAGAGTAGATGGGGTAGGAGGGTTGGGGTTTGGGCGTGGTTAAGGGGGTCTGATCTCCTAGATGTCTGGGGAAGCTGTAGAATCCCAGGTCCAAACTTGGGCTGTGTGGGTTACACATGAGGGTCACAAGAAGTCACAGATCCTCCCTCCCCATCCGTTGGACTCCACTCATATCTCGCCTGATGTTACCACTTGAAGAAAAGTTTGTTACTCAGGCAGTACTACTGGAATTCGTAATGGTGAGAGAACACCTTTGTGGAAGAATCTTTGATGAGTCTCTTTCTAAGAGGAAGTTCACTCTACAGGGATTGTAGATTGATTGGAACCAAGTTTTCAAGGAAAATTAAAGCTACTAAGCATGTCATTCACAGGCATCTCCTCCAATAAATCTGCACCGCCAACCCCATTTTGAAGTCCATGGTGGAGGTGACAGGTGGTAGAGGAAGCAACTGGTATTAAATATTTAAGAAGAAATCCCATAGGATAGAGGGCAGAGGGCAAGGGGCAGGAGGGACAGAGGCAGTAAGCTGGTGGCGAGTGTTAGGAAAAGGGGGGCTCCCAGTTGCATTGCACCTGAGAAGGCACTTTGGGGAGGACTCAAAGTTCCCCAGGCTATTCTAAAATAGATTACTGGGGGTGCTTGCTACAACCCCTCCTCTGCCCCCCAGCTCCCAAGGCATCTTTGTAAGCATTGGGCATCTTGTGACGATTGCGCTGCTCTGTGACTCTTGCAGGAGTGGATTCCTGCGGGAAGTGAGAGGGGCAGAGTCCTACAGCCCAGGGTTGTGTGGGGGGTCTGGGGACAGGGACACAGGAGGGGATGTTCCCAGGGCTCCAGAAGGCGGTTGACCGCACCCCGACTATCCATAAAATCCCCTTCTGGGTTAACATAGCAGCAGTCACTGAATTGGGCATTCAGTCCCTCCATCAGCACCCCCCAAAACTCACAGTTTGGGGCCATATTGCTGTATTTGTGACACACTATTTTGTGGCAAGGAGTCTACAGTGTTCATGAATCTGACCCAAGTCTTTGTGCATGGTTGTATGAAATGAAGGAGCTAGGCTGGACACAGCCAAATCCTGGATCCCGACACTCTTTACTTGGCCCCCAGGTCAAAGGACACCATTAGATATGTACCACTCTCTAAATCAAATAAATCAATTTAAATAAAGACACTCAGGTACTTGCTGGCTCCTGAAATTGATGTGATGCTGTCTTCTCTGTTAAGGGCCTCTCTTTTCTCCTCAGTGTCTCCTGGACCCCATGGAAAATTCTTCCAAGTCTCACCCTCTATCCCATCTGTGTGCTCAGTCTCTCTGGGTTCAGATCTCTAAATCTTCCTTTAGCATAATACTTTTCTTTCAAAAAAAGATTTATTAATTCTTCTGTAGAAGAATTGGGGTACAGGCCAGAGGTGTGGAGGGCAAGAGTACTGACCAGAGACAGAGCGGGGAGCAGAACAGGCGGATCCACTGAAACCCACTGCTGAGGGGAGCAGCGGGCGCGGCAGGAGAGGTCGGCTGCGCTCTGCGGGGTCCGCTCCCTGGCCGGGGATCGAACTCAGGCTGTGGTGGTGACAGCGCTGAGACTTAACCCCTGGCTACCAGGGATGGTCGCTAGCACCATATTTTCAACCTTTTACCACAATTGTTTATTTGAGTGCTTCCTTCACCATCAGCCAACAAAGTCTGAGTTCAGGGTATGCATCTGTTTTGTTCACTTTAGTGTCCCATGGAACCTGGAATTTTCTTAAGCTTGATAGATATTTTGTGAATAAACACATGAAGGCATTTATTTCATTGATTTTTCTCCCTAACAAAAATAACAGGCCCAGAAGAACGAATAATAATAGGTCCAGATTTTCCACCCTCTACCATTAACTGATATCAAGTTATACAGGACATATATATGCACATACATATGTATATATGTTAGCATATATATGTATAGATAATATTTAGTTATATAGAGAACCTTGACCTCTAGTTCAATTTAGCGTTTACTCAATAGACATCCAACTATCAGTGAACATCCTTTTTCCTGAAGAAACTCATTTAAAATAGGCACATTCTTCGTTTCTGGAAACTTTGTTTTATGATTCATCTTATAAGTGCTAAGAAATTTAAAACTCCACCTTTGCTTTTGGTCCACCTCTATTTTGCTTATTTTAAGATCTTTTTTGTGTACCTGCAACTTACATAATGTTGTAAACATTATTACTTCAATAAAAAAATTTCCCCAATTAAAACAAATCATTCAACCAGGATGACCAGCAGCTCACAGGATAAACAGAAGCGCTGATTCTTCCTGCAAGAAGTCAAGCCCGCTTCGAGGGTGGGGGGACAGCGCAGAGTCTGGCATTCAACTACTTTCAGGGAGAAAACTCAAATGACCTAGATGACCAGATGACCAGGACCGAGCAGCCCACCTCAGTTGCGGGTGAGAGATTCTCCACTGGCCAAGGCAGCCTTCCCCATCCCCATGACAACCAGCTGCTTTGCTGGTTTGGTCACACAGCAGCACTTGATGCATCAGTGGTGCCCTGTGCCCTCTCTCTGCAGATTTGTCCCTGTGTTTCTTTCTCTCTTCTCCTCCCTGGCTCCCTCAGTACTGTACAGAGCAGCAGAGCTGGAGTCTATTAATCTTTGGGTTGTTTCAGCATCAAGGGAGTCAGGGGTGACCAGAGACAGGGAGCAGGACTCTCATTCATATTCAGGGGCCAGGCGCCCAACGATCTGATCTTTTAATCCTGTTAAGCTTGGGAGGAATGAGGCATGCATTAATTGAATGAGATACAGTATTAAATTTTGCAAGCAACTGCACGATTAGCAG
Source organism: Galemys pyrenaicus (assembly GCA_019455555.1). Classification (NCBI taxonomy): domain Eukaryota; kingdom Metazoa; phylum Chordata; class Mammalia; order Eulipotyphla; family Talpidae; genus Galemys; species Galemys pyrenaicus. The sequence continues at coordinate 2,610,127 of JAGFMF010011428.1, read as the reverse complement.
CCAAGACAGAGGCTCAGGGTGACCCAAGGGTTTTTAGGGAGGGCCTCTCCTCTGTCCCTGGATGCTCTAGGAGCTGGAGGAGTCAGAAGGAGAGATGGAGACGGAGATGGGGGGGGAGAGAGAGAGAGAGAGGGAGGGAGGGAGGGAGAGGCAGAGGGCAGACAAGGGAACTAGACTCAGTGTGATCACATCTGTAAAATGCTCTCCTGCTAAAGTGGTTTGATGGGGAAAAGAGATGGGGAGACCCCCACACCCCAGCCCCTATAGGCCTAAGTCTGCATTAATGTCCAAGGGACTCTGTGACTGAGTCCCTCCTCCCTTCTTTTAGAGCCTGAACCTGTCTCCCACCCCCTTCCTGCCAGGGAATGTGGGCTACATCCTTTCTGCCTCTGCTCCTGTTATGAAAGGTGCCTGACCCCAGGAAAGGTACGTCTACCTGCAAACCCCAGTGTTGCTGATCGCCACCTTTCACGTTCACACACAGTCTGCAAGTGAAGGTGTGGATCCCACTTGATCTAAGTCTGAAGGATCTGAAAACATGTTCATCATCGTGCTAATCGGCAGCTCCTGTTGGTTTATTTAAACAGTTCGATAAATGTATAAATTCCCTGAAATATGGTGAGTTTTATTGACCAAATATAAGGAAACAATTTATTGCTGGTAGAGAAACTTCAGGGAATTTTGTTGACCATGTTTGACAGCAGTTTTTAAACTCTTTTTGAAATCCTTGATCAAAAGAGATCATGCACCATTGCTCAACGCTTACGGTACATACTCTGACTTGAAAAGGGAGGCCGGTCAGACCAACCTCCCCTTGACCCAGCCCTATCCTGACATTGCTCCGAGAGGCTCCTTGAAGCCCAGGCTGGTGCATTAAAATCCTGCCCCACGGTGATTCCTGAGTCCCAAGAAGATGTGGTATATATATATACAATGGAATATTATGCAGCAATTAAAAGATAAACTCAGTGAAATAAGCCAGAAAGAAAAGAAAAAAATATTGGATGGTTTCACTTATTGGAAGAAACAAATAAGGGACTAAAAATATTAATTACAATAAATTAAAAATCAAAATTAACAGACAGCTATAAATTTGAGACATTCCCTAGGGAAGGAGGAGGGAGACGAAACAAAATGTGTGGGAAGAGCACAAAGGACTATGGTGCTGGTGCACGGGTGAATTGGTGATGGGCATTTCATGGGGATGAGAAATATACACTGCACAAAACTGAAAAATAAATATAAATTAAAAATTAAAAAAAGGAGACAAAATAAAAGAAACATTATTTCACTATGTGGAGGAAAATAAAAGGATCCCCACCTTGCATGCCACCTGTGAACATGGAGCCAAGATAGCTGTACTGACTAAAACTGGCCAGCGGGACACTATCTAGGATGCACAAAGTGCTCATTCAAATCAGCAAGAAAAAGGTAGGAACCCCAATGGAAAATGAGCAAAATTCTCATGGCTAGAAAAGGATCCAACAGATAATAGATGAGAGATATTCAAACCTTTTTTCTTTTTTTTTCTTTCAGAGGGCCCATTCTATAGCCTCATTTCCACTTTACTTTCTCTTTTTGACAAGTTTATGGCACTTTAGCCTTTTTCTGGAATTTAGCATGAAGAGGGACCCAGGAGAGACTTAGGACATCGCTTAGAGCCTCCCAATCTGGTCCTCAACACCTTGCGATTGCCAGAGACTAGCAATGACCTGAAATCATCACCAGATGGCGCGCTAGACTGCCTTAATGGGGCGCCTGAAATGAAAGATTTTCTTTCAGGGCATGGTTCATTTGCAGTGAATGATTAAACAAAACAAAAACAAGCCATCTAACTTTTGAAATTTCCAGGTAGAAAGACCAACATGTTTCCCCTAAATGTATGAGGCTGAGGAAGCTGAAAGTTTGTTTTGAGGCAGTTCTTGTATAACTCTCCAGAACTTCCTCAGGAAGAATTCCCTTTGCCCTTCTGGGGAAGCGAAGCCGGGGACTGCAGACTCCAGACCTGGACTAGAGCTTCTTGTCCCTTGAATACTTAGAACCTCGATGAGTGGTTACAGAGGAGCAAAGCCAGTGTTAAGGGAGCAGAAAGGGGAGAATGGAAACTTGGCTCAAAATCGTTGTGTGGTTGGACATACTTCCCCCTGGTGCTGGTCTTAGCTTCTAGAAACTTGAAGTGTTGTTGACAGGGTTTCACAAATCAAGAGAGTTCTGTCTTTGAGGTATCAGGCTGCATTTACTGACTTTTGGGATCTGGGGTCAGTGAGGCTAAACTTGCTGGGTAACAAGGGACAGCGTGGGTGGGATGTGGTGTGTTTTGCCTCAGGGATTTTGCTCGATCCAAGAGTAATAGCAGGTTGGAGAGCTCATGGACCAGGAGTCACTCCTCACTAATGAGGGATGGGAGTTGGTGGGTCAGCCCCCCAGCTTCCTTGCTGTGGGGGACGGGGAGCGGCAGGGGGCTCTTCTTAGGGTGGTCCCCATAGTCCCTCAGTGAGAACACCCACTCATCTACACACCATGTGTCTTCCTTCTCTTTGTATTTTTCTTCCTCTTTCCTTTTCTCTGGCTTCCCAGGATCACCTTACCAATAAACTCCTTTGCAGCCAAATGCTTTTGCTGGTTTCACTTTTAACAATTCCAAGTAAAGAGAGCAGGAGAATCAATTATATTTGATGAGCAGCTCAGATATTTTCAGAGTGCAAATAATGAGAGAAAAAGACAGGAGAAGGTAAAGAGACCCCAAAGAGACCTCTGGAAAACCTCCAGAAACTCCTAACACACTTAATTTTCAAAGGCAGTAGTTCTAAGAATCCTTGTTTGAAAAAATACTTTGGCATGCAGAATCTTCACAAACATTTTGAGGCAAATCACTGTGAATGATAAATCCAGGTCTGTATTTTTCAGTTCTGTTCTGTGAATAGAGAACCCACCTCACCTCTGATTCCACCCAAGGTATGAACCTGGCTGCTGAAATATTAACTGGGCAATACTCTTTTCCTTGAGCTCATAAAGTCTTTTAGATTTTGGATGCACACAAAGTCAAGAGAGCTGAAACCCCAGGGGCAAAGTCTCTCTATTTACATTTCAGAAGTTCCAGATGTATTTATTCTTTCGCGAAATGCAGTACCCAGCCAGCAGTGGAGGCGAGCCTCTTAGCAAACAGTGTTGAGAGAGGTTACTGGCAGGTTTGTATGAGTTGCTCTTGCTTTATTTAGGTCTCTGGAAATGCAAGTGTCAGCACAAAGTATGTTTATGGTTCCATTAAATCTCCAGGAAAAAAATATCAAGACAATTGTAAAAAAAGAAAAACAAGGTTGGGTGACTCAGCTTGAACAAATTAAGAAAGAATTTGATGCAAAATGTGGAATGAACCAGAAGCCACTCAATTCTACTGTTTAATGTTTATGAAACCCCTTCTCTCATTCTCTTTCTCTCTATTTTCTGGGGGAGGAGTAGATTTCTAAATTTCCAGGGACCTGCTACCCTCCTCTGTAAAGTCTCCAAAGAGAGAAATGAGTTAAATATCCTCCACATAGAGTATAATAATAATGTTCTAGGTAGAATACGTTTCCTAATTATGAGATGCATTGTGCAAAAAGCCACACTCACAAAATAAAAACCCTAAAATGTTCTGAGCAACTCTGAATATGTTTTCGATAATTTGTACACACCTCCTTATATGCTACAGTCTCTATTTGAATACCATTAAAATGCTAATTGATGTTGATACAAAAGAGTACAGACTGTACAGATCCATTTATATAAAGTTTAAAATTGGCAATAATCACTTTTTGCTGTTAGAAGTCAGGATGGTGGTTATTCTTGTGTTTGGGTAGTAAGGTGAGAGGGGTTATGAGAAGAGCTTTTTTGGGGGGGCATGGTAATAGTTTCATTCCTTTTTAATTTATTTATGCATACAAAAACTGGGGGGGTAGGCTAGAGGTGGTGGGGGTGAGAGGATTCACCAGAGGACAGCATGGGGAGCAGAACAGGCAGTTGACTGAAATACACTGCTGAGGGGAACAGTAGGGAGACAGGAGAGGTCTGTCGCACCATGTCAGTCAGCTCCCTGGTCTGGGAATCGAACTCTTGCCACATGACTGGTGATAGATTGTTCACACTGAGACATTAAACCCCTTGTGCTACCAGGGAGGCCCATGTTTTCTTTCTTGATGGTTCCTGAATATGGTCAGTTTGCAAAAACTCATTGAGCTGTGACTGATTATCTGTGCCCTTTTCTGTTACTCTCAAGTAAAGAATTTAAGTGTTTAGTGATTGTTGGGGATAGAAAAGGGCCCTCACACCCACACCCACAGGAGCACAGCTGCATTTCTGTCAACTCACAGGCCCTTGGGGCTATCACTTTGTTTCAAAGACCAGGTAAGGTCTGGCAGGGCTGGGAGACCTGTGAAGAGTCTTTTCACAATGGCTTCCCTGACCTGAAGAGAAGGAGTGAGGGCTAGTGCCAGTGAGTCCTGGAGCTGAGGGGATGGGCTCAAGGTAGGCATAGTTAGAGGGTCCCCTTCACACTTGAGAGAAAAAAGTCCTTCAAACCCTTACACTGTGACTGTGGTAGCCATAGAAAGGGGAGGCTCCAGGTTCCCTGCCCCACCCAAGGCAGGGGCTGAGCAGGGAGAAGATAGAGAAGACTGGCAGCTTAAAGATTTAGGAAGAAGAGGAAAGAGGCTTGGAAGAAGACCTGGAGGAAGCAGGTGGAGCAAAGAAAGACAAGTGAAAAAGAAGCTGTGCCTGCCTGGGATTGCACCAGGGACTTGGGGGACATGGAAGGTGACACTTGAAAGAGACTGAGAAGTGGATGAAAGACCTGTGGGGAGGCTGACAATGGCAGCCTTTATCTTGACTTGTCTTTTGATTTTGCTCTTTTCCTTCCAGACTTGCCTGGCCCCTTCTGCCCCTTACCTACAAGTCCCCACCAGAAGGTTTCTGCCTTAGATCTGTGGCCCTGCATTGGGCGAACCCTGTTTGGCTGGGCATTTACCTATGAGGGGGGTGGGTAACTTTCAGTGTTTAATTGGAAACCATTTTAACTATACTCTTTCCCTTCTCTCTATCACAACCAATTATATTAAAGTTCTTTTCTGCCCAAGGTCTTATGCACTAGAGTATGTTTTGCCTGCATGCAGCAGATGGCAGAGCATGCAGGTTTGGGGGTATAGGGGGTCCCCCTCGTTCTGCCTGCTAACACTATTTCATGGCCACCTTGCTGCTTGCTCTCCAGCTTTCTGAAACAGCCTCTTCCAGTGTTCTGCCCCGTTGATTTCTAATAAACTTATTTGCTGGCTTATTCTGCTGCTTCCAGAAATTCATTCTGCCCGACACCAAGGACCCTCTGGTGTCTCAATTCCCAACGATCTTGCCATGTCAGTTACAATTTAAAAAAAGTTTTCACTTTTCCAAAATCTGCTAGTTTAAATTCTGCACCAGTGGGAAATTTTGCGGGGCCCTGGCCAGGCTGGAGACCCGAGCGTGAGGCCTCCGGCTGCCTGGAGGCCTCCGGTGCAGCACTGACCGGCAGCATACCTGCGACCTTGGAGTTGTAAGCCACTCCGACCCCACAGATGTTGTTGTTGGCTGCAGCGGAAACTTCTCCTGCACAGCGGGTCCCGTGGCTGCAGGGAGAAATATAAGGCAGATTCAGGATCAAAAGACTTTTTAGGAGTTGCCTTAAATTCCATCCCTTGGAAGCAAGTTAGAGCTTTTGTGCAGCTGGCTCAGAGCCGGCTCATGGGCGACCCGGATTTTCCATCCTCATGCCCCAAAGTCCCCATCTTCTCCTCTCTTTCCATTGTTGTCCTGATCTTGGCTTGTCTCCGCCATGAAGTTTTCTCAGAACATGTTTAATCCTGACATTTGATCTGTACCTTAAAAATCGAAGTACCTTCCTGCAGAAACCACACTTAGAGGTTTCCGGTGAGAATGAAACAATCGGAGGCAGAGCTGGTTTGGAATGTTAGAGTCAGAGACATGCTGGAGCCAGAGATTATTCTTGACAAACAACCTAGCTTGGGATGCTGTCTTGGAATGTCAGCTCAGAGTGTCGTCTTCGAGGTTGTTATCTGAGGATGTGCACCTGGGTACCGGGCAGAAGCCCACCCCGCCAAAAGAGATGTCCGGTCCAGACTTAAACTTTTGAAATAGGGTTCTCTTTAAAACTATTCGTTGTGCCCATTGAGCAGGCTTTTCAACCCCTCAGCTAATTTGCTGAAACCTATGTAAAGGTGGGAAGCTGGCTACAAACGCTCACCCCTTCTTACTCTCGGGGTCGATCGCCTCAGCCAGACCTGCGCGCCTCGGTTAAACGGTCGGCCCAGCATGCTGACATAATTAAAGCTCTATTTGACGGTTGCATCCCTGTGTCTGCTTCTTTTAGGTGCCCTCAAAAACTCAGTCCTTTACAGGAACAGCTCTCATTTTTTGAAGCACTAGAATTGTGTGCTGAGTTTTATTTCCCGCCTGGCTGACCCATAGGGTGTAAGTAAAGCTGCTATCAGTTATGGGATGAGGGCTACTTATCTTTTTTGGGAACACGGCTTCCTTTGAGGATGTTTTGAATGCTATAGATTCCCACCTTCTTCCAGAATAAAAAGGCATACATTGGCAACAATTTGCATATATTTTCAAGGGGCCCACAGAACCTATGACTGAGTAGATCAAGAGCCCCAGGCATTCTTAGGTAATCGTTCTCGGGCTGTATTCCTTCACAATTCCCAGCAAAGCCTTTCCAGGCTTCATGTTCCAGAATGTTCTCTGCACAGATATTGTAGTTCCATTCAATTTTTCCTTCTGCTTGCTCACTTTTCCCTTATACCAAAGAATTCCAAACAGATCTTCCTCTCCCTGGAATTGGCTGGGCTGGTGACATGCCTTGACCCAGAGAATGCAATGGAAGTGATGGAGTCTGAGTAGGAAATTTAGGATGGAGGCATCACAGGACCAGAAACTGGAGGCGAGGGTAGAAATGATTAACATGGTTGTTAAGCTAGCTATAGAAATAATAATAAAAAAAATCCTTAGGCATCAACTGTTGCAGTAAGTATCAGACTGTTATGGAAATTATCTGGAGCTGGGGATATGGAGATGGAGGCCATTACAATCACTGGTCCTTATAAATCAACCTAGTCACTCCCTAGAAGTTATTAATTTAACAACAGACAGCTATTGCACAAGGAATGAACCCCTCCCCCAAAGAAGAACACGTAGCAGTGCAATTTCTGCACTGGCAAGAGGCAGCTCTCCTGCCCGCCGGGGACTGTGCAGGTGTTTCTTTTCACAAGCCGTTTCCCTTTGCAAAGCAGCAGCGGCAGCTCTTCCTGCCTGCTTGTGTCTGCGCAAGCTGCTTCTCCTTTCCTTTTTTAATATACTGAACCTGTCTTTTTGGATATAACTGAAAGTCTTTACCCCATGGGGACACTTGCCCTGTACTGCGGAAAGGGGAATGCCGGTGAAACGTTTTCAGAGGTAACACAGGACCCTGTTCTCTGAACCCCACACCTCTCCAAAATGACATCAGAAAGACGACATGCACTTCTCAAAGGTCTGGCAGCTTTCAGTTTCATCTGCTAGTGCCCGGCTCTAGTCAGAGAGACCGGCCCAAAGATGGACTAGACCACAGAGAGAGAGACCTGAAACCTCTATTGTCCCAACACTTGGGGGTGGGGTGGGGCGATGTGAAGGGGCCACCCCCCTCCAGGCCTAGCCAGGACTTTCCATCTCTCCTCCTCCACTGCCTTCCCTCTGTCAATAGCACATGCACAGAGACAGACTAGTCCTGCCCGTGTTTCAGGGCTGCAAGCTAATAATAAATGCTTGTTCTTTCTGGAACCACTAAGTTTTAGGACAGTTTGTTAACCAGCAATAGAGATTTGAGAGAATCAAAACAGTTAATTGTAGGAATCAGCAAATGAATACATTGTAACCAGTAAAAGTTTATCAGTAAAAGTATGCAAGGTTGCTCTCCCCTTGCTCCCTTATCTACACACAGCTCCCCCTCCCAAGCAGGGGGTCCTAAACAGGATGAGTTAAACCAGAAGGGCTCTGGCCCTTATGGCACCAGTATGGAAACCCCAGACTCGTTTTTCTTCCCTTATCTTCCTTGTCTGTGACTCTGTGACTATAAAATCCCAGCGCGCAGGCAGCACGGGGTCCTTCCCTCCAAGGGTGAGGCTGCTGCGCCAGTGATCCCGGGGAAGGATCCTAGGCTGGCCTAGCAATAAAGTCTGTTTGCTGTGAACCAATCGATCTCCGGTGTGCTGACTCGTCTCCGTGCCTCGGCTCTCCAGTCCGGTGTCATACGGCCACATAGCGACCCTCCTTGAGGGCTCTGGTCCGGGGCTTATACGGATTCGCTACATGCTAAGACATGGACTGGATCCAACATAATGAGCATGATACATTTAACCCCAAACAGCATTCCAGAAGTGGAAGAGCCCATGCTAGAAGTCATCTGTAACTACGGGCTCCAATCTTCAAAAGTCTATTTTAATGGTCCAGGCAGCAGCTAAGAGATTACACAAGTCACATTACCAAGTCTGCTGGAAGAAACGTGAGCATTGCCTACCAAAGGGATGGCGCTGGGGGCTGACTTGCCTGTTCTGTTCAGGCTGCTGTACAGAAAGGTGGCCCCAAGGGGGTCACCAGCCGCACAGCCCCAGGGAGTTTTGGTTTCTGCCCCTCAGGGACAAGAAAATCTGTTGTTCCAGCCTTTCAAGCATCACATTCAAGGGGCTTCCCTGGTGGTGCAGGGGTTAAGTCTCACCTATCAAGCTATCTGCCAGCCACTGTGGCCAGGGAGCTGACCCACTTGGAGCAGCAGAATCTCTCCTCTCTCCTCGCTGCTCCCCTCAGCAGTGTGTTTCAGTCAGTCTGCCTGTTCTACTTCCCACTCTGTCTCTGGTGAATCCTCTCACCCCCCTCACCGCTGGCCTACACCCCAGTTCTTATATGCATGAATAAATAAATCTTAAAAAAAAATCCCAAGGTCTAAAACAGTACATGAGTACACAAGTATATTTTTATTCTTTATGTGGGAAGAAGTAACTCCTGCCTCCATTAAGGCTGCATATCTCCTGGGCTCCAGATTCCCTTTAGAACAGATGAAATCTGTCTATTGTATCCAAGTAAACTTTGTGTTTACTGAAACTTTGTGTTTACTGCAGAAGTGCCCTGTGGTAATGGATCTATGGAACCACAGTTCTGAGCAAACTGCCAATCACAGCTGAGATTTTCAAGGAGAAGCTAAATTATGCTTTCAATTGGTGGGGGAGTCTATCATGGATGTAACCTTCAGGGTTACCTTCTTATTCCAAGTACGGAAGAAAATGCAGAATAAAATTCTGAAAAGCAATATGGAAGTGCATATATGTATATTATACATATACAATGAAATACATACAAGTTTTATTTTGAAACCTACTTTAAATGTATATATTTAAATATCTATTTCTACTTATATGCTTTTAATGATCCACTTATATATTTTTATATTACATTTCCATGTTACATATTTAAATATATACTTACATAAAATGTATATATACTTTTATAAAAGTAGTAAATATAGTAAAATATATACTTATATAAAATACTCTATATAAAGTACACACATATACTTTGTATATATACACACATATATGTGTTAAAATGAAGTTTCATTTTAACATGATGGATATTGATTAAATTTGACTTGCTTGCTGTTTGGTTCTTGCTAAACAAAAATTTAAATGAAATCTTAAAAGTCAATGCATGTCTAATTTGACAAAGCACAGATTTAATAGTCATTCCTGTCAAGATCTCCTTTCGAGATTTGAAATGTGCAGTGAGAACTTGTCAGTTTTTTTGGACACCTGTGAGGAGCACAGATGTACCGAGGGGAGCTGTAGCACATGGAAACTCTGCTCTCCACGACTAAGGAAGAGGATGAAGAGCCACCTGCCAGTTATGGGACAGCTGTCACTCCCAGGAACTGTGCCCGGAGCTTCTCTTGCCTCATCCCTTTGGTCCTCACCAGAAGCCATGAGCAGGTACTGCTGCATTTCATAGATGTCAAAGTTGAGTCTCAGAGCAGCTGGCCCAAGGGTGTACAATGAGAGGGTGACTGGGTGGGCCAGGTCTGACGCAGCTGGCCAATTACTGAACACCCCTCTCCCCTCCCGTCACTGACCTCATGGAAGGTTAGACAAATGCTTGTGCATTGGCTTGAGAAAACTGAAGTCTTTGAATAGCGTTTCCATAGCCTTAATTTTGGCCTTTAAGTGGGGAGATGAATATCCTGGACTCTCTGGAGGAACATACGGGAAGAAATGTTTCATTGCTAAATTAGGCGACACTAATTAATTATTAGCAGAGTGGAAGGCGCCCTATAATTGTTCGTGACACAACATCTTTTCACACCCCTGGGCCTTTGTATGCTCTGTTCCCTCTGCCTTGAGTGCCTTCCCCTCTCTCCTGCCCTCCTGATTGTCTCTGGCAATCATGCTTGCTCTCCTGAACATCAGGGAGATGTTTTCATTAGGGATGAAAAAGGAAAATCTTCTTTGAAATCCATCTCATTTGGTCACTTTCTTGAAAATGCTTTGTAGCTTCTTGCCTCTAGAATTTAACCTCTCGAGCTGTCGGAAGCAGAAATAGCTATAGGCCCGAGGTCAGATTATGACTACTTGACTAGCTACCTTCTAATGAGGGTCAAGGAGAGACAGGGTCCAAGGATATATTTTATGGCCACCATGTCCCCAATCTACTTCTCTCCTGGGTCCATGCCCTTGAAGTGTGATTTTCCTTGTTCCTTCCTTGAAGAGGTGAAGTGAATTTCCCCCTCTCTTGCTTCTGTCTGGCCTTCTGGTTTTCTTTGATGGAATGAATGTGGTAGAAATGATGAGCATAGTCCTCAAGAGGCCTTGTGGCTTCTCCTCTTTCTCTTGACACCATGCCTATGTGCCACATGGACAAGCCTGGGTCAGCCCACTGAATGAGGAAAAACACACAACGCATCACACCTGTCACCCACTGACCGCCTCCCATCCTCTAGACACGTGAGTGAGGCCATCCAAAACCAGGAAGCTCCAGTCACCTGCCTGCTGAACATGGGTGCATCCGAGAGCCCAGCCATGAAACAGAGCCTGGGTAAGATCAACAGAACCGTCCTCCTGACCTATAAATGAGCTGTAATCAATGCTTGCTTTTTCTATATTACTAAGTTTTGGAATGTTTGGTTGTGCAGTACTATTAAGCAAAAGGTAACTAATATAATGAATGAGCAAGGTAGGAGGGGCAATCCATGGCTAACTGTAGGGATTAGGGTTCAAGTCTGAACTGCTACGGTGACTGTGTTGGGCCTTCCTGAACTATCCAAGTGAAAACCTGAGACTCCCCACAATGCTGAGGGTCTGCAGAGAGACAGCAGAGGGCACACCCCTTCTTACCACATTGTTGGCCTTTCACCAGAATGATTTGGTTATTGTTCTTGCCCTTCCCAGCCCAAAGCATGAACTTCCAGATATACTCCATTCAAGCCCTAGTGAAAGATCTACTGGGCAACAAAAGCTCCACAACTTTTAGGACTCGGTGCTGGGACTGTCTCATGCATTCCCTTAACCCTTACTAGAAGCTACTAGTATTCTCATTTTGAAAAGGGGAAATTAAGGCATAGCAATATTAAGTTATTTCTTAATTAGGAGCAGAACAGAAATTTAAACTCAGACCTGCTGCTTCCAAACCCCTGCTCTTAACTATGCATTCCTGATTATCAGAAAAATATGATTAATTTTATGTGTCAACCTGACTAAGCCATGGAGTATTCATATTTGGTCAAATATTATTTCTGGGTGTTTCTGTGAGGGTGTTTTGGGTGAGATTGATATTTAAACCAGTGGACTATGAGTAAAACAGATTGCCCTCCATTGTGTGGGCGGGCCTCATCTCATCAGTTGAAGACCTCAACAGAACAAAAGACTGGCCTCGCTGAGGAAGAGGAAATTCTCGAGTAGAGTCCCCTTGAACTTCATCTGTAGCACCGGCTTTTCCTGGTTCTGTGGCAGATTGCCTTTGGACACAAACTGGGATATTGGGTCTCCTGTGTCTCTAGCCTGGCATTCCACTCTACAGGTTTTGAACTTGCAGCCTTCATAATCCATGAACTCATTTCTTATCATACATTTCTTTCCCTCTACTTATAGTTGTCCTTTCTTTCCCCTCATGTACTTTGGTGCAGATCAGCCCAGGAACTTTGGAAACCTTGTTAAAGATAGAAGGAGGGAGGGAAATACATGGAGGGACTAGGATAACAAGGAAACTTCTATTGTGTTTGACCATTAAGATTTTGAGTGTATTTGTTACAACTGATGGAATAGTCTCAACTAGTGCATTTTAACTTTGTTCTTACTACATAATTCTATCAAATAACTAGATGCTACTTGATATCTTTTCTGGAAGGAGAAATTCAAATAGTGAAATAAGCCAATATGAAGGAAGACACAGATACCACAGAGATGTCTGAGTGACAAGGACCAGGACAAAGTGTCCTTGAAGAACAGACACACAAGACTGTCTTGTCTGGCCAACCAGCCCCTGTGTTTTCCCAGGTTTGACAGTGCATAGGCTGGGCTTTAGGCATTTGTGGGTTTAATGCACACTTTGAAGCTAGTGTAGGGAAGGGTTTTGTTCATAGCATTGAGCCTGGCTGATACTTTGGCGTTTTCATTTTGGTTTAGGTGTATAATTTTTATAAAAATTTGAAATTATAAAATATTTAAAAACTATACTCAATTGCAGTGAATAACATGATGAATCTCATATGGTGACTACCCAGGTGTATCAAAGCCTCCTATTGTCCATACTTGAGATTTTCTCATGTGTGTGGGTTTGCCAGATACTCTGGTTTAGTCAGTGAATCCTCTCCTGTTAGACATTCGGTTTTTATTCTCTAGTTAATACATATAAAGTCTTGTACTTGATACACAACTTTTCCTAAAATTTATTTAATATATATCTCTAAAACTGTATAGTATCCTAAAAAAAAATCACAGCACTGTGATTGCATATAACATAATCAAAAACATGGTGGTTTTTTTTTTTCAGGGGGAGAGAGCAAGAAGAAGGAGCCACTGCTGTAATGCTAAAGGTGAAAATGAAGACAGTGGCAGAGTATAGGGAAAGCAGAAAACTCGTTCAAGGGGTGTTTAGGGAAGAGGGTGTATTGAACAAGGCCAATGTAACGAGCACTTTATTGGGGTTCTTTCAAGATTGCTTCAATTTACCTATGAAGGTACAATAAAATCGCTTTGGATCATATACTTACTTTCATGCTATTATATAGTTCATATGGTTAATAATTTTTTAAAAGATTTATTTATTCATGCATACAAGATCTGTGGTATAGGCCAGAGTGCAGGGGGTGAGAAGATTTTCCAGAGAAAAAGTGGTGAACAGAATAGGCAGATAGACTGAAATACACTGCTGAGGGGAGCAGCAGGTGAGTTGGGAGAGGTCTGCTGTGCCATGTCGTTCAGCTCCCTGGCCGGGGATTGAACTCATGCTGCAGTGGCTGCAGATAGCTTCATAATGCTGCGTTTTAATCCCTTGAACCACCAGTGAGGCCCATTTATGTTTTTTAATTTTAAAGCATAATCCTAGAGGAAGTCAACACCAGGTGGAATAAAGAATACTTACCCTCTATGTCTTGGAGACTCTTCACTTCATAAAATGAAGGGCAGAGCAAATAAGCAGTCAAGTTGCCTCAGTCTCATCTCTACCTTGCTGAGCCAAGCAAAGTACCTAGTTCTCTGCATGACAAAAGCCTCCTAATACACTTGTGAGGAAAGGAGCCTGTAAATAGGAGAATGCATTCCAAGGACTTAGATTTTTAAAAGAAGTACCTCTTTATAGATCGAGCTGAAGCCCTCCCTGAGGCCATTTCTCTCTGCTTCTCTCAGAGGTGACCACTACAGTAAGTTTAATGTGTGGGTTGTCCATGCATTCTTTTATCTGATATCTTACAATCAAATATGCATCAACAATATACCATTATTTGCTTGTTCTCAAACGCTATATAAATATTTCATAGCATATGCTCTATTAAATTTTGCTTTGTTTACTTGAATTTCCTTTTTTTAAAGACTAATTTATTTATTTATACATAGAAGAACTCAGGGGGCTGAGAGGGTTCACCAGAGACAGAGTGAGGAGCCGAACAGCTGGATCTACTGAAACACACTGCTGAGGGGAGCAGCGGGCAAGACAGGAGAGGTCTGCTGTGCCACATGGGTCAGCTCCTGGTGGGGGTGAAAGTGGACTGAGTCTTGACCCCGAGGCCACCAGAGAAGTGCCTCCTTTGTCTCTTTTTCCTTCTTTATATTCATTCTCCTCCTTTTTTGTCTTTGTATTCTTAGTCATTTGCTTTTCCACATAAATTTTAGAATCATTTTGTTTAATTCCACAAAAATCCTATTGAGATTTTAATTGAAATTGTATTAAATTAATGGAGTAAGTTGTAGTCTTTCTATTGTTCCATTTCCTTCCCAGGAAATAAGAATGTCACTTCATTCATTTAGGGCTTTTTAATGTCTTTTCTAGTTTCATATTTTCCCTTTAATGTAGTCACATATCTTTTCTCAGATTTAAAATCATTTCATTAGTTCTGAAATGTGGCAGAGTGTTCAATAAAGGAGAGGCAGCATCCTTATTTTGTCCCACCATCAAAGAGAATGCCAGCAAATTTTCTGTGTTAAGAAAAATGTTTGCTGTAGGTTTTTGATAAACAGACATTGTTATCTTCAATTCAGTAATTAGTTCTTCAACTGCACCGAGGCCAGATTTTATCTCACTGATTCAGATTTTATACCAGAGGCTATATTTTTCAATTGACAATTGGTTTCTTTTCATATTCGTGCTTGCTTTTACTTTTGTTTCCCATATTATTTATTTTTCCTTTTTAAATGGATATTATCTGTGTATTATCACCCTGAGCAAAATAAACGTAACGGAAGGTGTTTCTTAAGACTCTCCATGAAATTTATTTCACCTGATTATATGGAGTGGGAAATTGGGTCAAAAAGGTCAATTATATGGTGGAGGATGGAAACTAGACTTTTGGTGGTGATCATAATGTAATATACATAGATGTCAAATGCTGTGTACTTCAAAAACCTATACAATGTTACAAACAAAACATCTTCATAATAAAATTACTTCACTTGGTATAAATTCATGTCCTGATATTGTAATTTTGTTGGATGTGTTTAGATAATTTGGAATTTAGGTTTGCAGGCTAATTTTGAGATAGTTTTTTCCTGTTCTTTCTCTCGTCCTTTGTTCTCCTTTCTTGGCAACTGGTCCCATGGTGGTTTTAATTGAGTGCTCGGTTGGTTCTGTATCCCACACTCACATATATTATGCTAATGTTTGGTGGGGCAGAGCTCTGGGCCCACAGAGATACTGGGGATAAGGCAGATTCACTGAACGTCAAGGGGCGACTTGGCTAGGTTTGTGAACTTGAAGCTCTCTGTGCTCCAGTCTCTAGTCTCCCTAGGTCTACAGATTACTAGACAACCAAAGTTCCACAGCAGTCAGCTACATTTCAATCATATCTTTCAGGAAAAACACTACAGTGTTACATATGTTGGAGTTGAAATTGCCCAGTGTCTCAACTGGTTTCAATCATGCTTACTGGCTAATGTTCAATAAGCTCCACAAGCTGGGACTTTAGGGTCTTAAGAGGCTGCTTGTTTAGACAGGTGAGAATGTGCAAAGATGCTTTTGGGTCTTCGGGTCAGCATCCTGGGCTTTCTGAAGAAATGAAGAGATATTCCATCTTTCTGAGCCTAGATGCAAGGCTTCTCAATTTCCCCAATAGATCAACCTGTCCAACTCATACAAGCTCTCTTTGGATATAACTCTTCTTTCAATCAGCCGTGCTGAAACACAGACAACAGACTCTTGCCAGAAAGTTTAGCCTTGAGCTGACTGCCATTTCATTTTAGATGAGAGAATGGAATTCAAAGAAAGATGACTGGGTGACCAGGCTGTCCACGTATGCTTTTGGAATAAATGGACTATTTCCCCTGGACCTAGTTACTGTACAGATCCCTTCCTGAATTTCAATGATATTTGCTGCCATTTAGGGAGTGCCTGCCATATGCCAGGCTCTGTACAGAGTACTTTGTATACATGTCATGAGTCCCTCTTACAGATCTTCAAGGTGGAGCTGCAGTCCCACTAAACAGAGGGGAAACTAATCTAGGGATCTCTTATTACATTCCAGGCAATCATCACAACCCTGCTTCTGCCCATCATTATTTGCTGCATTTTCTCTGTTAACAAAAGAATTATTGTAGGGGGATCATAAAATCCCCCTATAAGATATGCATGTTACTAGTTTCCAAAGTATGATTTTACCAACATAAAGATATTTCTTTTACAATCTACATGATTCTCTCTGTAATTCTCAAATCAGTGATACAAAAAGTTCTTTTAGCTGAAGGAAAAATTTAAATAATGCTCTTGTCTAACTCAGGTAGGGAATTAGGAAAAAAAAAGCAGCAAAAATCTTTGAGATAGTTCTCCAATGGCTCAGAATAGCTCACAAAATTAAACTCAGCTGGATTCCATTGGGCTCTGGTTTAGATAGCGGGTAGACGGTAATGCCAACCTTGGAGGAATATCAGCTTATGACGCAGTCTCAAAGCTCACATGAACAAAAAGTTTGAGCAGGTTTTGAAAGCAGTTGAAATTTTATTATCAGGGAGGTGATTTCAGAATTAATCCATGAAGACGGAAGGGAAAGATGTTCGTCTATTTCTAAGCCTTAAGTGTCACCAAGGTAAAGGATCAGTTTTCATTAGTGTGCAAACAGCCAACCAGAGACAGCCATTTCCCTCACTTGTTCTCTTTGACCTGTCACATAGTTCTCTGCAAAATGAAGTATGACTTTTAATAAGAAAAAAGTTAATTAGTGGATATTTTTCTTATTTGAAGGTTTAACTGATGCTATCAATCAAATGAGCTCATATAGAGATAAATGTTCTTTGGCATCCATTTATCCCTCTCCCTCTCTTTCTTAGTCGCTTGGATAATAAATGTCTTCTCTCTTCCTAAATTTATAGTAAACTTTTTGGAACTGCATCTAATCCTGCATCTCTTACTCTTTGGGGCTTAATAGATAGAGTGTGCTGCTCCTGTGATGTCCCATAAATATTGCTGATGGCAGGGATGACATTTCAGTGGTGAATGGCTGTCAAAGAAATGTTATGCAAGAGAGATTTTTATGGACAGCAGCACAGTAATGGAATACAGATCTGCAATGCATCGCCAAACATTGACCTAAAACTGAGCAAGGCTGGAAGATTATTGACAAAGTGTGGGCTGCAAACCTTGGGAGACGCAGGCAGCTCTCAAATGACAGATGTCAAGCCCCTCAACATCTCAGCAGGGCCGGGAAGGAGTGCCACCAATCCATCAACAAGCTGATCAGTAGCTATTGAATGCCAACAGGGAAAAAATGTGCTGCTTGGTCCTGATACCCCCCAGCAAATCTGTTATACTGGGTTGCACATTATTAATGCTCATTAGATGTGTGTTATTGTCTGTTTTTTTGCAATTTGTATTACTGCTATTGCTATTATTACTTCGCTTGGCCATCTGTATTTCTCTGTAAGCTAGGAGGAAATTACAGTCCGTTTGCAAATTCCTCAACTGTTTCAAATATATCCCTGGAGCTCAGATACTGCATGTAATTATTAAATGGTTCACAGTAGAATAAATACATTTGCTCTGCTTGAAAAGGAACAATTCCACAAAATCAAATCAAGCACAGAGCAAGAAATTCTAACATACGTATGCCCTAAAAGCAGTTTTGCATATGGATGAAGTTTGCTTTCATTAAGAGTACCTAACTGGGAGTTTTAAAAAAATGTATGTTGGAAGGAGAACAAGTTAACAAATAAGCACAGAGGGTACAGATGGTTGAAAGTGTCAAGGCATCTTGGAATAGACCACAGGTCTGGAATTTGGTTTCTGAACCAAGGGGGGCATTTTCCTTGTTTGCCAGCGACTGCCCCTTATAGTGCATTTTATTTTCTACTTTCCACGGCAATGAGAACCCTGTGATGAAGAGCCGCTGCATTTTCCTGAGCAACAACTGCTTCTGAGTTCTAACTGGCTTTGTGGCAGGCAGTGCGGCTGGAATATCAATAGCAGCAAGCCTCGGGCTGGTCAACCTCCGCCAGCCTTTTTGCGTTTCGGTGTGCGCTGAAATGAACATTTCTCAAGTGCTCTAAGACAGCTGAATAGAGATGGGCATCAGGTCAGTGCCCATGCCCAGGAGAGAACATCTGAAGAACTGCGGATGGTCCTTGGAGGCAGTACAGCTGGCCACAGGCTAGTGCTAACACTGGCAGCAAATTCTGCTCTGGCCCAAGACCAGCGCAGCGCTCCGGGCCGCAGCGTCTGGAGCAAGCAGCTCTCCTTGACTGCAATGGAAGAACAGTCTCCTCTGTGTCCTGGCCCACTTCTGAGCCAGTCACAAGATCTCTTCTTTCTTTTCACAAATTGCTCAAACTTTCCTAGCAGCCCTTTCTTTGAAACCTTCGGATGCCAACCCCTTCACTAGCCTCCAGCTCCCAGACAAGTTACACAGTCACCTTGGGAACGTGTCATCTGCTCTTTTCTCCCCTTCCTTGCCTGAATGGTATCCTCACCCTGTAACACACTCACCATCCTCTCGCCGTGTACCTCACTACAACTTCTGTCGGGAGCCGTAAGAATAAAGTCCGGTCTCACTTCCTGGTCAGCCTTATCTTCTGGTTAAGCAAGGGCACAAAAAAAGGAGCGCACCAGAACCATAGCCCGCCCACCCTAGCATCCAGAACCATAGCCCTCCCACCCTAGCATCCAGAACCATAGCCCTCCCACCCTAGCATCCAGAACCATAGCCCTCCCACCCTAGCA